>ONZH01019240.1:0-26925 GCA_900303285.1 Rhinella marina
CCCCTGGAACTTTTCAACCTTTTGCCACATTTCAGGCTTCAAGCAAAAAGATATAACATTTTAAATTTTGGTGAAGAATCAACAAGTGGGTCACAATTGTGAAGTGGAACGGAATTTATTAATTCATCTAAACTTTTTTTGTAATAATAAAACTGAAAAGTGGGGCGTGCAAAATTATTCGGCCCATTTACTTTCAGTTCAGAAAACTCACTCCAGAAGTTCATTGAGGATCTCTGAATGATCCAATGTTGTCCTAAATGACTGATGAAGATAAATAGAATCCACCTGTGTGTAATCAAGTCTCTGTATAAATGCACCTGCTCTGTGATAGTCTCAGGGTTCTGTTTAAAGCACAAAGAGCATCATGAAGACCAAGGAACACACCAGGCAGGTCTGTGATACTGTTGTGGAGAAGTTTAAAGCTGGATTTGGATACCAAAAGATTTCCCAAGCTTTAAACATCCCAAGGAGCACTGTGCAAGCGGTCATATTGAAATGGAAGGAGTATCAGACCACTGCAAATCTACCAAGACCCGGCCGTACCTCTAAACTTTCATCTCAAACAAGGAGAAGACTGATCAGAGATGCAGCCAAGAGGCCCATGATCACTCTGAATGAACTGCAGAGATCTACAGCTGAGGTGGGAGAGTCTGTCCATAGGACAACAATCAGTCCAACACTTCACAAATCTGGCCTTTATGGAAGAGTGACAAGAAGAAAGCCATTTCTCAAAGATATCCATAAAAAGTCTTGTTTACAGTTTGCCACAAGCCACCTGGGAGACACACCAAACATGTGGAAGAAGGTGCTCTGGTCAGATGAAACCAAAATCGAACTTTTTGGAAACAATGCAAAACGATATGTTTGGTGTAAAAGCAACACAGCTCATCACCCTGAACACACCATCCCCACTATCAAACATGGTGGTGGCAGCATCATGGTTTGGGCCTGCTTTTCATCAGCAGGGACAGGGAAGATGGTTAAAATTGATGGGAAGATGGATGGAGCCAAATACAGGACCATCTGGATGAAAACCTATTGGAGTCTGCAAAAGACCTGAGACTAGGACGGAGATTTATCTTTCAACAAGACAATGAGCCAAACATTAAGCAAAATCTACAATGGAATTGTTCAAAAATAAACGTATCCAGGTCTTAGAATGGCCAAGTCAAAGTCCAGACCTGAATCCAATTGAGAATATGTGGAAAGAGCTGAAAACTGCTGTTCACAAACACTCTTCATCCAACCTCAAAGAGCTCGAGCTGTTTTGCAAGGAAGAATGGGCAAGAATTTCAGTCTCTAGATGTGCAAAACTGATAGAGACATACCCCAAGCGACTTGCAGCCATAATCGCAGCAAAAGGTGGCACAACAAAGTATTAGTGCAAGGGGGCCGAATAATTTTGCATGCCCCACTTTTCAGTTTTATTATTACAAAAAAAATTTAAATGATCCAATAAATTTCGTTCCACTTCACAATTCTGACCCACTTGATTCACCAAAAATTTAAAATGTTATATCTTTTTGTTTGAAGCCTGAAATGTGGCAAAAGGTTGAAAAGTTCCAGGGGGCCGAATACTTTCGCAAGGCACTGTACATATACACTGTAGTGTTCATTTTATGCACCTTAATGATTAGTTGTTCAAAAGTCATTTTGCATACCCTATTTGTTTCATGTCCGGAGTAGTTTCTTTCATATTCTGTGAAACACTCATCTAATTGTGCTTTCTGCATCTCTCGAAGTAGTCCCTTACTCCTTGAACAGCAGTTGACATAAATGTGTAAATGACGTGTACAGCTCAAGGATCAGTGCAGTGTTAAGTTTTTATAAAGGTCTGGATCCCACATGTGCTAGAGATTCACATATGAAAGGATTCTTTTGTCTTCATTTTAATAATGCGGCAAGCTTTTAACCTTTGACTTTGGTCAGGAAAGAGGGAGGATTCCCTAAATGCTCAGCCTGTCAGTCAAGAGTCGTGAAGTAAACTCTGTTTCAGTTGTGCACAAACCAGTTTACAACACATCAAATAAAGGAACTTATCTGTGGAAGGATCTGGCCTTGAAAAGGTGTCAAACTCTTTTGAGCTCTGTGGGGCAGGTATTTTTTTTGTCTATGAACAGGGTTTGGTCGTGCAACTAATGTGCCTCTAAGAGAAAGCAAGGATTCATATTTCTAATGTTTCTTTGACCAAATGGCTTCATATCATTATTAGTTTAATTTTTGGTACTAGATATAGCTGACATTTATAATGTGCTACAACAATTTCCAACAATAGTATGATGTGGATGGTTTAGCAATAAAGAGCATTTGAATCAATAATCTATAAATCCACTTGGACAATGGAAATGTATGCAATCACCACTCATAAAGCACTTGACTGAAACGAACAGAGTTTCTGTTTACATGATTTCTAGATGAATACTCTAATATTGGATATGTTAATGTAATCTTATCATGGAAATCTTTGTGTTTATAGCCAGCCTTATTAGGAATACTGTTATGTATTTCAATGTATTGAAATGAGTTCCATGCACTAGGGTGGCAGTCCTGAAATTTCACCAATAAGTGGTTCTGCAGGGGTTAATGAAGGCCTAGGAATGCCTGAGTTGAGCCGGAGGCGTCGGCTGGTCACCTGTGAGGGATTAGCTGGCCCTGCAGACAGTTGTTGTTTGAGAACTGTCTGAGGCCACAGAGGGGGATATTTTAGCATTGAGAGAAGGAATAGGCAAAGAATGCCCCCACCAGGGACCTTCCTGTCCTGCAGAGATTATTATACAAGTGTCAGATGTGTCTGAAAGGCCTGCTCTGACCCACAGGTCCTGTCTGCTGAGAGGCTAAATCCAGCCAGCTTTGGGAAGAAAACTTCTACATCAAGGGATCCTACTTGACCCCACTAGGACAATGCTATTATCTTTACAATGCATAAATAGCAATAATTGATTTTTTATATTTTACATATTCTGCAATAGTTCTTTAGGCTTTGTTGTATTGTGTACATCTTTCATTGTTAGTATCACTTTAATTTGAAACCATGCAAAATGATTCAATACTAAATTAAATTAAATGTATCAAACTTTAGGTAAAACATGAGATTCTCCCATAAATTATATATATACATGATATATGATATTTACACATAATTTTGGACTTTATGGAGATGTATTTAAATGTCTTAACGATAATCAAATGGTTCGCAAACTACCTAATAGAACTGCTATACAACTTTTTATGGAACAAATGGTTTGAAGTAAAGAGCACTTATGTTAAAGGGCATCTGTCAGCAGATTTGTACCTATGATACTGGCTGATCTGTTGCTTGGCCGCTGAACACATCTGTGTTGGTCCCATGTACATATGTGCCCACATTGATGAGAAAAATTATGTTTCAATATATACATATGAACCTCGAGGAGCAATGGGGGCATTGCCATTACACCTATAGGCTCAGCTCTCTCTGCAACTGCTGCGCCCTCTGCACTTTAATTAAGAGGCCCAAGTATGATGAAGCTTTCCTTACTTGGCCCTGTCAATCAACATGGAGAGGGTGCAGTCATTGCAAACAGAGCAGAGCCTCTAGGTGTAACTGCAATCCCCCCATTACTCCTAGAGGCTCTTTTACATGTATTAAAACTTAATTTTTCTGAGCAATCCGGGCACATATGAACACCGGAACAACGCATTTGTCTTCAGCTGCCAAGTGCACATGTAACAGGTCGGTCAGGACAAATCTCTTATACACATTGTAACCATAATCAGTCCAGCACCAGTATCTTCATCATCTGACCAGGACAAAATTGTATCCCCTGGAAGTAAGCAATGATGTTCCTATCAAATGACTGCAAGTGGCATCCACATGGAATTAATGCAGAAAGGATATTGAAAAATTGTATAACTTTTCTTTAGGCTAACAGTAACATTTATATGGGAAACAGTAATATCTCTAAATACATAGTGACCCTTAGCTGAGATCTACCACATGACATGTGAGTATAACCTGCCAATCAGCGTGCATTCTTATGTATTGTAAGCTGTAGCACAAACTCAGATGCTGACCTTACACATTTTAATGTGAAAGTGGTGGTACAAACAAGCCAATTTTAATCTTTTATTTAATTTTGGACTGAACATTATAGCTGTCCCTCAACCTGGTCAGCTGCATCCAGACAGAGAATGAATGGACCGGTGGTGGGCATGTATGTGGCTCTCTCCATTCACTTCTATGGGAGTTATGGAAGCTGCCAGCACATAGGTGCGGGTCCTAGACATGTAACCCATTTATCTTAAAGAAGCACTCCAGGAATTGTGTTTTTTTGCATCCAGACAATCATTTTACTGTTCGCCTCATTGGAGAATTATGAGCTCCATGTGGGTCCTGCACTCTGACTACCTGAACCCTACAGCATCTGTGGATTGGAAGTCGATCTACACAAGCCTTTCAGACTCATGTTACAAAAGGTTCATGATATTACTTCAGGTGTATTTTTGTGGATGGTTTCTCCTCAGAGTTGAAATCTTAAGTAAGTAAAGGGTATTACTAACATTTCACATATGCAGATATTAAGGAAGGGTAGCACAGCTAGCATTGAACCCTGGCTAGGGTTTAAGGGACATGGAATATGATTGTAAATAATCTGCCTGTAAAAAGTTGTTTCAATTTCTGATTAAATGTTTTTCTAAGTTTAAGGTGCTTTGTAGGTCATTGGGCGAAAGCACACTGATTGAGGAAATGGAGTGTAAGCATTGGGAGTCATTTGAATGGTTGAACAGTTATCATTAGATAAAAGACACTCTTCAGCAGCGCATTTTTAAGTGATGGACAGAAGGAAAAAAAGAATGAACTTGGAAGACAAACAGAGGAACACCTGTGGAAATGTGATCCCCAGAAAGCAGCCCCCACCCCCCACAAGTCATAGCCAAGGGCATGCTATAATTCATAGAAATATTTTGGTGCAGTTTCCCCTCCTCCTGCTCTCTGGGCTGCATCTTATTTCAAAGGCAGACAAACAACACACTCTTCTGTGTGGCATCTCCAGCCCTAAATCTCCCTTTCTTCACATTCTTGTAACTTGACACGGCAGTCCTGTATCTGACCCCTGTATGGGGCTTGAGGGGGTACGCAGATTTCAAGAGCTGTCGAATTTTAACTCTCACCTTGCCATGTCATTGCTTTGCCACGTCAAACATGTACTTGGCCTGTATTAATAAGTGTGTTTTACAGGTGGGAGTGTGCAGAACAAACTAATATTGATCCCCAGGGATAATGTGATAATGGTTCAAGAAATGGACTTACACAGTTAATAAGTATATTAGTGATGGGCAAGTAATATATTTTATTTCTGACCTTTCCCAATTATTTAATATTTGAAATAATTTGCTTTTATTAACTGATATAGTAAACAAAATCACAGAAAAATGTGGTCTCAAATGAAAGAAAATGCTCAAAACCACAAATACTGTTGCGCATTTCTAACTGGGGGAGCAAATCCTGCACATGTGGTCCACTGCTGAACGTAATCCTCAGCAAAAATGCATACAATGGAGGATGCCTGCAGCGGACCACATGTACCACAAAGACATCCTACACAGGATAGCCAAATGTGCGGATGTGACAAACTATATAAAACAACAATTCACAGAAAATGGTGTACTACAACGGTAAATGCAATTGACAATATATGGCTAAACCCTCACACTGATATTAAAATGAGACTTTCGGCAATATATTCTTATATCAAGAACATACCGGAGCCCGAGCACCCCATCAAGGTATCTCAAGTGGCACAGGACCTAACACTAACCTACCTATGCCCTATGGGCAATTACGGAAGGATCATACAGGCCGACACACAGCGACCAGCTCCCAGTTACCTCCAGCATGAAATCACACATACAATGGAAGGGGGGCGGAGGCTGTGAGTCCCACATATCCCTGACGTCATGTGACCCAGACTGCACAGGTGCACCTGAATGTTACCCATTAGTCAAATCAAGGCACATTCAACCTGGAGTTGCCACACCTCCAGGTATAAATGTACAAACAAAATCACAGAAAAAAAGTGGTCTCAAATGGCAGAAAATGCTCAAAACCCCAAATTTCTAACCGGGGGAGCAAATCTTGCACATGCGGATTTGCAATGCATACAATGGAGGATGCCGGCAGTGGACCACATGAACCACAAAGACATCCTACACAGGATAGCCAAATGTGCGGATGTGACAAACTATATAAAACAATTCACAGAAAATGGTGCACTACAAAGGTAAATGCAATTGACAATATATGGCTAAACCCTCACACTGATATTAAAATGAGACTTTCATGTAGGGTTAGCGTTAGGACACGTGCCACTTGAGATACCTTGACGGGGTGCTCGGGCTCTGGTATGTTCTTGATATAAGAATATATTGTCGAAAGTCTCATTTTAATATCAGTGTGAGGGTTTAGCCATATATTGTCAATTGCATTTACCGTTGTACTGCACCATTTTCTGTGAATTGTTAACTGACATAGTACACAAATATAGTGCGCAGCCTTATGCAGAACATATAGTAGGACCATATTACTTTACAAGTAACATTTGGACTCCAGAATGAAATCATAAATCCCTTATGAGAATAGTGAGCACATACAAGGAAACTGCAAATTGTGTCCTCCTGCTCTGTGTTCTGGTCATTTTATTATCAGAATGCCTTGTACTAAAAACAGTGTTGAAAAATAGTGCTGCATGTACAATGATAGGTATTACAGTATTGGTTACTTCCTATGGGCTTCTCCATCTCCAAGTACCTGTACATACTTCCAAACTTGTCATATCTCCTATACTATCATAGAGACCTTTTACAGTGATTCAATCTGCATGCAGCATGTTATAGAGCAGGAGAAACTGAGTAGATTTAGATAGATAGATAGATGTTGTTACACCCATAAACTTAAATGTATTTTATTGTGGTTTTGTGTGTTAGACCAACACAAAGTATAAAGTATATGTGAACAGAAAAGAAAATGATACATGTTTTTTTTTTAAATAAATAAAAATCTGGAAGGTGTGGCGTGCATTTGTATTCAGCTCCCTGAGCCAATACTTTTAGGACCACTTTTTTGCTGCAAACAATCCATATATATATATATATATTTAATATATATATATATATATATATATTAATGGTTCATGATATAACTGAATAGACGATGAAAGCTGTAAATCACTTCTATGTTGAGGACAGGGTCCTGTGTAGGGATCAGCGAAAGAAAATGATACATGTTTTTTTTTTAAATAAATCAAGGTGGCAGCTCCCTGAGCCATACTTTAGGACCACTTTTTTGGTTCTGGGAAGACCATGTATGTTGCAACCATTGAAACTTGAGTCTATAACTTTATGGAAGACTAGTGATTGGTTCCAAAACCCCAAAATATCCTCCCAAATAAGATAAATCATGCTGATAAATAAGACAGAAAAAGCAAGTCCTTACATATAACTGGAATAGACGATGAAAGCTGTAAATCACTTTCTATGATGAGGACAGGAGCTTCTTCAGGGTCCTGTGTAGGGATCAGCGAACCGAACCGTAACGAACCAGATTCGTTTACGAACTTTCCAAAAGTTCGGTTCGTCACCGAACCGAATTTTGAGAAAGTTCGTAACGAATCTGGTTAAAATAACGGTGACGCAAAATATACGCATATTTGAGAATGTACGCTAATGCGTACGCTAATGCGTTTGAATTCATAAAATGTGTACACATTAGCGAACATTCTCAAATACGCGTACATTTAGGGTATGGAATATGCCATATGCCATACCCTAAATATACGCATATTTGAGAATGTTCACTAATGTGTACACGCATTTTATGAATTCATACGCATTAGCGTACGCATTAGTGTACATTATTAAGTAGCGTACCTTTGACAACGCTAGACTGTATGTTCGTTACTTGAGTAGGAATGTTCGCAGACGCAGTGTATGAGTACGCTAATGCGTACATATTCAGTTAAGTAGCGTACCTTTGACAACGCTAGACTGTATGTTCGTTACTTGAGTAGGAATGTTCGCAGACGCAGTGTATACGTACGCTAATGCGTACATATTCATTCAGTTAAGTAGCGTACCTTTGACAACACCAGACTGTATGTTCATTATTTGTGCGGGAATGTTCGCATTAGCGTACGCATTAGTGTAGATTCTCAAATATGCGTATATTTTGCGTCGCCATTGTTGAAGTCACTTGGATTTTTTCCACTTTTTTCATTGTAATAGCAACTGCAAGTACACGAAAGTGCACAATAGCATAAAGTGTACCAGAAAAATGAAGTACAGCCATCCTCACCTGACAACCAAAGAAGCAGTCCATCCTGGTACAGAGATGGCAGTACATAACATTTAGTACTGCACTGTACTGTAAAGAGGAGCAACTAAGACAACCAGTATCTATCTTTACTATAGGTAAACTATATTTTAATTTTAGAAATCTAAGAAATGCCCTGATTTCAGGATTTGGCAGAAGACACTCCAATTAACAATCTTATTGTTTGTTTGATTTGTTTTCTCTTGCGATGCCTGGGTTAATCAGACCGATTGCTGCTTTTCAAAACTGAACAAAGTAAGCCCAGAAAGTAACAAAAATGGTATTTTGTGATCTTTTGAAGACATAATTCTGGAGTGCAGGGCCTAATAAATTTCCCCATACTGCCCTGCTCTGTGCTCCAAAAAACCTATCCAGACTGCTAAAATATAATATAAAATATAAAAAAATGAGAGTCTTTAGTAGTTGACACCTCTTAATAGCTAACTGAAAAAGATGATGACTAAGGCTACTTTCACACTAGCGTTTTTAAATTCCGGTATTGAGTTCCGTCATAGCATGCTGCGGTTTTCTCTCTGGTCTAGGCATCCGCACCAAGACGGATCTGGAATGACCCCCAATGCAAGTCAATGGGGACGGATCCGTTTGGTGTGACACAATGGTAAACGGATCCGCCCTCCATTGACTTTCAATGGAGTTCAGGATGGATCTGTCACCTACACACTTACATACATACATACAGACATACATACATACACACACATACACAGACACACAAACACATACATACTTATATACTCCAGGCAGGCGCACGTCTTCACGCGCAGGAGGCGCGCAGCTGTGACGATTCCCTACAGCGCCCAGCAGAGGGCGCTGTGGGGAATCGTCATAGCTGCGCGCCTCCTGCGCGTGAAGACGTGCGGCCTGCCTGCCTGGAGTATGTAAGTGTGTGTATGTATGTATGTCTGTATGTCTGGTACTGTGTGACGTGTGGGGCCGTAAGGTGGTTCCAGCCCCACACATGTACCTGCGGCAGCCCGGATCCGGCGCCACCCTTCACCTGCCGGATCCGGGCTGACGCTAGTGTGAAATTAGCCTATTACAGTTAGCCTGTTACAGTTAAAAAAAATAAGAAACATTATTTATCTCTGATGTGTTGCAGTGACCATTATCTCTAATGTGTCATTGCAAATGTAACCAAGATGACTGAATAATAGGCCATCAATATTAGATTGTGGAGGTTTGACTTTTGGCTCCCTCGACAACCAGCTGTTTGAAAGAATGGCCACTATGAAAACTCTGGTGTTTGGTGTTGTTCAGTATGAACCAATGTAAACCATGATGAGGCCACAATCCTCACAGGAGCACTGTGGTCCATTCAAAGAGCTGATTGTTGAAACTTCACTGATCTTCAACAGCCTATTTTAAGGATAGTTCAGTCACTTTTAAAACCTACGTAACCCATTTAACAATGTTTTTGAAGACAACATTGAAGGTCAATCCCTATCGTAGTCCATCAATATAAGATCGATGAGGTCTGACATCTCAGCACCCCAATCAGCTGCTTAAGGAGTGTAGCAATCTGCCAAAATGCTTGGGCATCACTGCAATTCCTCATTGTTTTCATTGCTCCATAACTTAGCATCTGCTTTTCTGAGTACCTAAAACTTGTAAATATTCAGAAGTTCTAGTTTAAAATGCCTGTTAACAGCTGTAAATATATATAGTACAGACAAGCCGTTATGCAAATCAAGAGGAATAAGCAGATGTTTCAGATCTGAAGATGATCAAATTTTCAAGCACCTAATTTTAATCTGTTGCATGTGGAAGGGACATAAAAGCCAGACAGAAAGCAAAGTTTTTATAGCCACATGAAACCTCACAAACTGGATCAAGCTGTGTGGAACGATTGTATGATGCCTCCTGTTCACTGACGTGCCAGTTATCGCCACTTGTCGCAAACTGAGAGGGACATAATTCTTGAACTTAGAGACCTTGGTTTATCATTTTGGCAGATTGCTACACACCTAGTCTGAGATGTTAGCACTATTCAACTTTGCATGTCACAATGGTTGGGAGAACATCATTGAACTGGAATGATAGGAGGAGGTGCACAGAGGTGACCCTCTACACGGACAGATCGTATTATTAGAAGAATGGCATGTAGTGATCCATTCTGTACTGCAAGCGAAATTGCACATCACATCCCAAGCCTAGGGTGGCAAACAGTGTCTATACAAACCATCAGAACATGTTTGCATTTACTGGGCTACGAGCCAGATGTCCAGCAACAGGTGTTCCATTGACCTCATACCACTGTTCTTTAAGGCCACCGTGGTGCACAGCAAGACAGCAATGGAGGCTGGAATGTCTGTCCTGTTCAGCGATGAGTCCTGTTTTTCTCTCAGACAAAATTATAGCTAGAGACTGGTCTGCAGACTACGTGGGCAACACCATGAAGAGGCCTTCACAAGGGAACATCACACCGGTCTTACTCCCAGGATTATGATGTAAGGTGGCATGTTGTTTGATATCTGGACCCTTCTAGCCTTCATATGAGGTACACTAACAGCTTAGCATTACATTGACTTTGGAATGGAACCAGTCCCTGCCCCTAGATTCAGTCTGTGTGGCTACTGGGTTGGCACTTCTGCTCCCCTCTGTACCAATATTAACATCCATCAATGGGAGAGCACTTGACTGCTGCAGGCAATCACAGGCCACAGCGGTGACTGCTCCCCTTGCGTCATAGATAGATAGAAATCAGTTAATCACTAACATTGAATTAATAAGGAATTTCAGAACATTTATAAAAGATAGATAGATAGATAGATAGATAGATAGATAGATAGATAGATAGATAGATAATAGATAAGATAGATAGATAGATAGATAGATAGATAGATAGATAGATAGATACCAGCTAATCACTAATTGCATTAACATAGAATTTCTTGCTAAGCTTATAGATACTATCTCTAGGATTATTCATTCAGTAAATCAGGGGACAGAATCTGAGTTGATATTTTCCCATTGGAGTCTCACCTATGCATTCTCAGACTTCTCATAAAAGCCACTTTATGTAAACCTGCTTCCCATTTACTCTGTGCTCTGCTGCTGCTTGTTTATTTTGTCTCCGCTGATACATGGCAGGCTCAGAGCATGTGTTCTTTGAGTCATTTATCTGCCTGTGTCAACTTCAGAAACAACTTGCCAAACTTTAAGATGCATTCCACAAGGAAAAAAATCCCTTCTATAGTGTAGGGGGTTGCAGAGATACAGGGGTGGAGAATGTAATATAAAGTAAACAGGTTCCAGCAAATGTATTGAAACTTTGTCCTTCTATGGTAGAAAGTGATCTTTAAAGGAAAATCCATTCAGTCAGTTGCGTATTGTTCTACTTATATTTTATGTATTTAATTTCACCACAGTCTTTTTTGTATGAGAGACTTACATGGTTTCTTTTATTCATTTAGATAAATATTTTCTGTTAATGCCAGAAAAATTGTCGATGGGCTTCTAGTTTATAAATCTTAAAAATTATTCTGATAACTGAACACTTCAAACATTAAATATTTAACCCCTTTCAGCCCAGCGCGGTCTTTAAAGATGGCCATAGCCGTGGATAGCCTGCTGATTCCTACAGCAGACACCCGCGGCTGATGTCTGCAACCAGCAGTAATGTTGATCGTGGACATTTAACCCCTCGGATGCCGTGGTCAATCCTGACCACGGCATCTGAGCGCGTGAAACACTGGAAGTGCTTCCGGTTTTGCTCTGGCTCCCCCGTGTGGCGATCGGAGGAGCCGGAGCGTGTCTGCAGCAGCCCCTGCCTTTGTGAATGGCAGGAGGCTGCTGCATAGTATTTCCTATGGAGCCCTTGCCTGTAATAGGTCTCCATAGGAAAGTAGTAAAATCCTCATTGCCTGATATAGTTACCTATGGGAACTACAAAAAAGTGTAAAACAATTAAATAAATAACGTTTTTAAAAATAAAAAAAGAATAAAAAACATAAAAATTCATCCCGCTTTCCCCAAAATAAAAATAAAAGAACTAAAAAAATAAGAAAATACACATCATGGATATCGTCATGAGCGAAAACGCCCATACTATAAAAATATAAAAATTTCTTTCCCAAACAGCAAAACGGAAAAAAGCTTCAAAATGTCAGATTCGCCGATTTTGGTCGCTTTTTTTTCTAAATAAAATTAAATAAAAAGTGATCAAAAAGTCATACACACCCCAGAATATCATGGAGAAAAAACACATACTGTACTCCAGCTTCCAAAAATATAAAAAATAGGTTTTATTTCATGTGCTCAGTAAAAAAATACCTTAGGTAGGTTTTTACTGTACACATGAAATAAAGCCTATTTTTTATATTTTTGGAAGCTGGACTACAGTATGTGTTTTTTTCTCCATGATGTGGTAGCACTTCTTCCCAGTGCTGTCCGTGACTCCTGCATTTAATTACTATACCAGGTGAGCAATACGTGTTTTGCCTTTTTTGTCACACCCAAGAATAATATCAATGAAAAGTTCACATTACCCCGCAAAATATGAGCCCCCATACAGCTTTGTACACATAAATACCAAAAAGTTATAGGGGTCAAAATATGGCAACAAAAAAATGAAGCCTATGAGGCAGTACAACAGTGCACTTGTTAGGTCAGCAAGCTTCCCATTGCAGACTGAGGTGACGTTGTCATCGCACAGGTAGAAGTAATGACGTCATTGCACCACCTGCATCTGCACACAGGCAAAGCATCATTGATGGCTGCATGGAGGGAAAGTAAAGTGAGCAGGTTTTTTTGTTTTTCTTTCAGCACTTTGGGCACAGTACAGAGAGGACAATAATGTAGGCACTCCTTACATTACACCCATACTGGGGCCAGAACAAATAAATAAAGGGGCACAACGGGGGTGGGGGTGGGGGGTTGTCGCGGGTTATAAATAAAGGGGAACTGCTGGGTGACTTTTTTTTTTTCTTTTTTTAGGGGTCCTGGTGGGGGATAATATGAAAAAGAGGTCCCTGGTGGGGACACCACTGGGGAGAATTATAAATATACAGGGGTCACTGCTAGGGGACTTCATAAAAATACAGAGGGCACTCCTGGGGGGGATATTGGGGGGGGGTTATTATTAATAAAGAGGGCACTGCTGGGTGACATTTTATTTTAAAGGGCCCTGGTGGGGGATATTGTTAAAAAAGAGGGCCCTGGTGGGGCACATTATAAAAATACAGGGGACACTACTGGGGAACATTATAAAAATATAAGGGACACCACTGGGGGCATTATAAATAAAGAGGGCACTGCTGGGGGACATAATACTTGGAGCAGTAGAGAGAAGAGCATTAGAAATACAGGGGGCACTGCTAAGGGACATTATAATAAAACAGAGGGTACTACTGGCGGCAGTAACAAGAGGGGGCATTATAAATACAGATGCACTTCTTGAACTTACTGGGGGAACTACAGGGGGCAATAATAAATAATGAGGCATTAACTATTAGTGGCACTACTGGGGGCCTTATAAATACTGGGGAGCATTTACCATATGAGGGGCACTATTATAGGGGGCATTATAACGGCATTATTACTACTGTGGTATTGTGAGGGCATTATTATTGGGCACAATTTGGAGAGCATTGCTACTAATGGAGGCACTCTTGGAGAGTAGTATCACTATTGGGGGCACTGGGGCACTACTACTAGTGAGGGTAATCAGGAATAGAATTATTGCTAGTGGTGGGACTTTTGGAAGCACTTTAGAGACTATAATTATTGCACTGTTATTTCTCCATTATAGTATTTCGGGGCATTTGGGAGCACAGCGGGCACAGTATTGGGGGGTAGCAGCAGGATGACAATGTTGGTAAACCAGGAGGGGGAAGATGATGGAAAATTAAGGAACCTAAGATGTCTGTGTTTCAAACTCTGCAGAGAGGAGAAACAGCTTAAATAATTTGTCATGGCAGTCTAATCCAAACGGGGAGATGAGGAAAGAGAACATCTACATCAGAAGAGACATCATTGAATGTAAGAGGTATGTGAAGGTGTATGTAATGTTAAATTCAAATATGCCTTTAGTAGTAGAGCTGGGGGGAGGGGTCAGATTGAGGATTTGGCATGGGGGAGGAGGTAGAAAGTGGAGGTGTTAGTTCCATTTCAGTTTTTACTGAAAGCTGAATCAGTCTAGGTCACAACTTTCAATTGTATCTGCAGCCTAAGGACACAGATACAGTTGTACAGTTGTGTTCAGACAGGAACCTATGCTGGGAATAACAATTCATGTCTGGCTGTTGCTTGGGGCCCCAGAAATACCATGCTCACCCCTGCTACCGATGATGGTTAAACTTAAATAACCAGCTTATGCATCTTCTCAAAAATCGCTTCAGTGTGTACAATATACAGTGTAAAAAGTATTCATACCCCTCAAACTTTCCACATTTTTTCACTTTATACCCACAAACTTAAATGTATTTTATTGTGATTTTATGTGCTAGACCAACACAAAGTAGTAAGTATGTGTGAAAAGAAAAGAAAATGATACATGGATTTCAAAATGTTTAATAAATAAAAATATGAAAAGTGTGGCATTTGTATTCAACCCCCTGTACTCGGATACCCCTAAATAAAATCCAATGTGATCAATTGCCTTCAGAAGTCACTTAGGTAGTAAATAGAGTCCACCTATGTGTAATTTATTCTCTGTATAACTACAGCTGCTCTATGAAGGCCTCAGAGGTTTGTTAGTGAACTTTAGTGATCAAGCAGCATCATGAAAACCAAGGAACACACCAGACAGGTCAGGGACAAAGTTGTGGAAAACTGTAAAGCAGGGTTAGGTTATAAAATAAAATATTCCAAGCTCTGAACATCTCACGAAGCACTGTTCAATCCATCATCTGAAAATGGAAGTATGACACAACTGACAGCCCAGGCAAGGAGAGTACTAATTAGCGAGGCAACCAAGAGGCCCGTGGTCACTCTGGAGGAGCTGCAGAGATCCACAGCTCAGGTTAAAGAATCTGTCCCTATGGGAACTATTAGTCATATACTCCACAAATCTGTCCTTTATGGAATAGTGGCAAGAAGAAAGACATTTTTGAAAGCACGCCATAAGAAGTCCCATGTGCAGTTTACCACAAGCCATGTAGGGGACACAGCAAACATGTGGAAGAAGGTGCTCTGGTCAGATGAGACCAAAGTTGAACTTTTTGGCCTAATGCATAAATGTGTGACGGAAAACTAACACTGCACATCACCCTGAACACGTAATAAACCAAAAATTTAAGAAAACAGATGGCTGCAGAACAGTGTTTCAGAGGATACTCCCAATCCTCGCAAGTCCATTCCATATACAGGACACAACAACAACTTTATTTAAAGTGTATTTACTTCTTCAGATAAGGTGCATCATCACAGTTTTGCTGCACAAATTCATATGTATTATCTAGAGATGAGCGAATCATTCAAAATTTTATTCGCCGAACATTCGTCGAACTTTTCATAAGATTCGTATATTCGACGAATATATTAGTTGAATCTTCGTACAAAATATACGTTATTATGTGGCGTTTAGCGCACTAATAACGAACGTTCAGTTTTAAAAGGTACGCAACTTCTTTGAACACGTACGCATGAGCGTGCAAATTGCCTACGAAAATGACGGGCTTTGCTAGAGAGGAATGGTTGAGCAGGAGGAACTCTCTGAGTCTGACCCCTGGCTACATATGGATATTGTATCAGCAGTTGACAGCAGATCATCCGGCTGAGACTGAGATGAGCGTGCCATCCACTCCACTACCTCATCCACTTTCTCCTCCACTACAGTTTTGCGCCTTGGTGGGTTAGTCTGGTGGAACACCGACAAGTATTGTGAATACAACAAGTAGAAGCTCTGGCTACAGGTCCTTTGGCACTGATGCCCTGTGCCACCTTCTCCTTTTTTTAGAGCTCGAGGTCTGGCTGGAACTGGACCCCTTTTTGCTTATCCATTCTAGACATTTTTCACTTGACTCTGTGGCCCTGCAGCTGGTCTTTGTCCCTGTATCTCTCCCTGTCTCTCTCTCCCTGCCTGATTAATTACTAGCCCTGCACTGGCCCTGCACTTGCCCTGCAGTATCCCTGATGTGTAATATGGATTCCCTGAACAATTACACCCCAATTTCAACAACACATGTCTCAGAACTTCACAAACAGTGCTTCTGCTTGTCTCAGTAGTCACAGCAGAAGTGATGCATCACTGGCTTACCGAGCCTGAGCCAATCAGAGCAAGCCCTGCCCACTAGGTCAGGTGATCGCTTTCTTCCCAGGCTTTTGCGCACGAATAACGAACTAACAGTAAAAGTTCACTAATTACTTGACTTCGTACGCAACAGCGTATAGAGTAACTTATACGTAGCATTAGCATACAATTTATTGGACAAGTACGTAGCGAATGCGTAGAAAGCCTTAGGAACATTTTCGAATCTTAACGGAGCAAATCACCTAATATTCGGATTCGCTTTGCAGCTGAAAATTTCCAAGATTCAATACGAATCAACGAATCGACGAATAGATTCGCTCATCTCTAGTATTATTCAGAGCAATTGGAAAAACGGCAGCATAATACGGTCCAAGACACTCCATTACCTGTGAGGTTTATCACATTTTTTAATTCAATATTGAAATATTTAGAACTATTTCCCTTTTTAGAGGAGACAGACTATTTTCCTATTTGAGGTTGATATGCACAACAACAATGTCCTGAATACAGGGGAAAAAAAAGAAAAAAACGTAAATTAATTGGAAATGATTTAGGAGAGCAGCTAAAGGTAGATAAATACTATAAATATTTTTGATGATTTGAAATGTAGTGCAAGTGATAGCATTGTATCTATGAAGATATTTTGATATAGATCTCAGTACACCTTCTCTGAACACCAGATGCTTCTCTTTTGTCATTTCATCATCATGGAATTGTAAATCTGTAACAAATTAAAATAAAAACAATGTCATCTTCAATAATTATTGACAAAATAAAGGAACAAATTAAAGATTGTTATAAGATCATAAAGACAGTGGAGCATATAATTTAACCCCTTGATGCTGCAGGTTGTTTTGGCCTTAAGGACCAGGCCATTTTTAGCAAATCTGACATGTCTCACTTTATGTAGTGATAACTTTAAAATGCTTTTACTTATCCAGGCCATTCTGACATTGTTTTCTCGTCACTTCATGACAGTGGCAAATTTGAGTCAAAATATTTCATTCTTATTTATAAAAAAATACCAAATTTACCAAAAATTTTGAAACATTTGCAAATTTCCAAATGTCAATTTCTCTACTTTTAAAATAGTACATAGTAATACCTCCAAAAATAGTTATAACTTTACATTCCCTATGTGTCTAATTCAGGTTTGGATCATTTTGAAAATTACATTTTATTTTTTTGGGACGTTAGAAGGATTAGAAATTTAGAAGCAAATCTTGAAATTTTTCACAAAATTTCCAAAACCCACTTTTTAAGGACCAGTTCAGGTCTGAAGTCACTTTGTGAGGCATCCATCATAGAAACCACCCAAAAATGAACCCATTTTAGAAACTACACCCCTCAAGGTATTCAAAACTAACCCTTTAGGTGTTTCACAAGAATTAAAGGAAAATGTAGCCAAAATTTCCGAATTTCACTTTTTTGGCAGACTTTACATATAAATCATTTTATTCCGAGAATAAAGCAATGGTTAACTGCCAAACAAAACTCAATAATTATTACCCTGATTCTGTAGTTTACAGAAATGCCCCATTTGTGATAGTAAACTGCTGTACAGGCACACGGCAGGGCGCAGAAGGAAAGGAACGCCAGGGCAGATTTCACTGGAAAAATTTTAAGTTGCCTTGTCACATTTGATGTACCCCTAGAGAAGGAAACTCCAAAAAACTGACCCCATTTTGGAAACTACGGGATAAGTTGGCAGTTTTGTTAGTACTATTTTAGGGAACATACGATTTTTGCTAGCTTTATATTACACTTTTTGTGAGGCAAGGTAACAAAAACTAGCAGTTTTGGCATAGTTTTTATTTTTTGTTATTTACAACATTCATCTGACAGGTTAGATTGTGTGATATTTTTATAGAGCAGGTCACTACGGACGCGGCAATATCTAATATGTATACTTTTTTTTATTTATTTAAGTTTTACACAATATTTTTGAAGCACAAAAAAAATCATGTTTTAGTGTCTCCATAGTCAGAGAGCTGTAGTTTTTTTATTTTTTGGGAGATTGTCTCAGGTAGGAGCTCATTTTTTGCGGGATGAGATGACGGTTAGATTGGTACTATTTTTGGGGGCATGCGCTTTTTTGATCGCTTGTTATTACATTTTTTGTGATGAAATGTGACAAAAAATTGCTTTTTTTAGACAGTTTTTATTTTTTATTTTTTACGGTGTTCACCTGAGGGGAGAGATTATGCGATATTTTTGTAGAGCAGGCTGTTACGGACGTGGGGATACCTAACATGTATACTTATTTTTATTTATTTAAGTTTTGCACAATAATATCATTTTTGAAACAAAAAAAAAATATGTTTTAGTGTCTCCATAGTCAGAGAGCTGTAGTTTTTTTTATTTTTTGGGCGATTGTCTCAGGTAGGGGATCATTTTTTGCGGGACGAGATGACGGTTTGATTGGTACCATTTTGGGGTAAATACGCCTTGATGATCGGCTGCTATTACACTTTTTGTGAGGCAAGGTGACAAAAAATGGCTGTTTTGGTATAGCTTTTTTTTTAAAAAAATGTTTTACGTACACCTGGCACCCCGCCATGTGATGCTTTTATAGAGCCGGTTGATAGGGACGCGGCGATACCTAATATGTGTACTTTTTTCCTTTTTTTTTCTTTTTTTTACTTCATTTGGCGAAAAAGGGTGCTTTTTAACTTTTTTTTTAACTTTATTTTTTTTTTACTTTTTTTACACTTTTTTTTTTACTTTCTTTTTACATTGTTTTTTAAATTTATCAAGACCCATTTGGATCTTGAAGATCTAGTGGGCTTGATGGCTATACAGTGCATTGCAATAGTCATCTACGCTACACTAAGGCTGATCAGACCCTGAGGGTCTAATCAGCCTTAGGTACATGGCAGCCAGGACGCTTTTCTAAAGCGTCCGGTTGCCATGGTAACCACCGGGCCCTGCCACTGCAGCAGCAGTTGCCCGATGGCAGAGAGAGGGAGCTCCCTCCCTCTTAACCCCATGGATGCTGCGGGCGGCTACTGACCGCAGCATCTATGGGGTTAAACAGCTGAAATCGGTGCCAGCACAGATTTCAGCTGTAGCAGCAGAGTGTGAGCTGTAATTACAGCTCACACTCTCTGCTGATGGCAGCGGCTCAGATCGTGAGTCGCTGCCATCATAAAATACAAGCACAGCGGGGGGGGGCGACGGAGGCACGAGGGGGGGGACGGAGGCATGAGGGGGCAGCAAGGGGGGCTCACTTACCCCCGAGGACACAGTCGTCTTCAGGCCAGTTTTCAGGTTGTGATCTCCAGCATGGAGATCATAGCCTGAAACCGGATTTTTTTCTAAATGGAGCACAGCGATTGGTTAGTCTGCAGAAACTAACCAATCGGAGCGCTTGCCAGCAAGGGACCACTCTGATTGGTCCCTTGCCGGCTTCCCCGAGGTCTCTGCTCTCCGGGAGAGTGGAGACTCTGGGGCTGTGACACTTTATAGTGTCACAGTCCGGGTAAGCAGTTTGGACGTAACTGTACGTCCAAATTCCGCAACTTACTTGCATTTTGGACGTACAGTTACGTCCAAATGCGCCAAAGGGTTAAAGTCCAAAAATTGAAAATGTGGTGAAGTCTTGAAGACATTTCCTATATGAACATCTTTTTTTACAAGTTACAACCCTTTGCAGGACTATATGCTTATTTTTGTGCCCATGTTGGAAATAGATGTGGCTGACATGGCCAAAATAAATGAATAAATAACATGTTTACATTGTTTGGGCAATTTTAGAATTTGTTCTATTGCATTTAAGAGAATTTGCCTATTTTTTAGGCTTATATTGCTATTGCTCAGTGCCACTCTGTTTAGATTAGTACTGTGTGATACAATAAAAATAGAATAAATTACAATGCCAAAATTATCCAGTATTATACTGTATATTATTAGTGGTATTGAGCGAATTGAAGTCAATCGAATTTCAGGAAAAATCTAATTTGCCGCAAAGTCGAACAAATCAATTTTCAATACATATTCATCTCATCGATTTGCGCATGAAGAGGTCGTTGCGGCCATCTTGATTGAAGTGATGTATGACATCACCATGTCAGCCAGTGTGATGATGTGATCCGTGCTGTGTGTTCAATCAAGATGGCCGCAACAGCCTCTACGTGATCAAATGGGGATAAGGTATTTATTTATTTTACCCTGATTAATCTATGAAAGGACTAAATGGTAGCTTCAGATGCCACGATCAGTGATGAACGTGACATCTGACAGGGGGCATGCAAAGTCGGGTAAGAGCAGCACTGCATACCTAAAAAACGTCAATAAATACATGGGTGTTCATCCGGAGGTGGGTGCTCGCAGTAAAAATCCTTGGCAATCCGGTGTTAGAAATATGGTAAACAGGGAAATCTGCAGCACTCCAAAAGTTTATAAAGCAGGAAGACAGTGTTTTATTCGCAGGTTGGCATCATACAAACAGTGCGACGTTTCGATTCACAAGGATTGAGAAAGATTTTTCGCACTGTTTCAGTCCAGTCATCCTAGGAGACTGGACTGAATAATGAAGATGAAGAGAGAGAATGTCTATATCAGAGGAAACATGTTAATGAATGTTAAATATATGTAGTACTGATTTCTCCTGTATGTCTGGTAGCACTGGAAGACCAGGCAGCAAAATTAATATTGGGCTGGCTTGGTGTTGTGGTCCTACATCTTTAAAGGGGTTGTCTCACTACAGTAAGTGACATTTATCATGTAGAGAAAGTTAATACAAGCCAATTACTAATGTATTGTTATTATCCATATGGCTTCCTTTGCTGGCTGGATTCATTTTTCTATCACATTACACTACACACTGCTTGTTTCCATGGTCGCAGACCACCCTACAATCCATCAGTGGTGGTTGTGCTTGCACAATATAGGAAAAATCACTAGTCTATGTGCACTCCCATGGCCACCAGAAAGGTTTACGGTTTTTCTATATTGTGCAAGCACGACCACCACTGATGAATTGCAGGCAGCCAGTCCACAGATAGCCATCCCTTGTGATGTCATAGCCCTATAAAACCCTCATCCCGCGCGATCTCCGTCATTGTCCTGTGAGCTGAACATAGGGAGAGATGTGGCAAGCGTTCATGGGACAGTGTTGCTGAAAACGATTAATAGAAGGATGTTGGAAGTGAGAGTGCAGGGAGATTAATTCTGCATCAGTCTTATTTATTTATTCCTACATTTACTTATTCCTACATCAGCCGTAAACTAGGATATGTAATTCAATACCAATAAGATCATAGCCTTTATTATTCCACTGCCAGCGTGCTAACCAATGCCATCCAGACTGCACCCCTTGGGGGGCCAAGTCTCAATGGTGACCATCCTCATCTTTTGCTGGCTTTAGTTCTTCCAAATCGTTCTTCAAAGTCTCCATGTCTTTGTGAACTTCGGCAAAGTTGCTGAATCAAGTTTTTCAAAATTTCCCTCATCTCTATGAGACATAAATGTCACTGAATTAGAGATGAGCAAATTTCTTGAAATTTGTTTTGTGTTCAATTCGCCAAATTTTTAAAAACTTTCGATTTGTAGCTGTACCAAAATTAAAAGTGGCCTAATTTTCCTGAAAATTGTTATATGACACTTTGAAATTTCCTATTACTAACATTTTTTTTTTATATTTATTCATTCTCTTTTTTTAAGAATTGTTGCTCTTTTTCCTCCCATCCTTAAACTTTTTAACACAATGATAGCAATAGCTAATAATATCACAGTGACACTGACATATATAGTTATGAGTAAAATGTATGGTTGATGGTGTTAAGGGGTTATCCAAACCTGGAAAACCCACAATACTTACACACATGACGCATGGCGAGCAGGTCAGCAGCACGGCCTTCCATTGGCTAAACCTTGTGCAGTGTTTAACTCCTTGCTGACACAGGACAAGAATGCTCATTCTAACTAACCGGGATTTAATGCTTTAAGATGAGCATTATTATCCTGCGGCTAACCGGTCATTCCTTACAAGGGCCGTTGATCTGCTGCACGGGCCTGGCAAATATGGAGCTGTGGAGTGTAATACACTGACAGTCAATGCAGTACAATACAGTATGTATTTCACTGCATTTAAACAGGGATCAGACACTGAAATTTTGAAGCCCCAAAGTGGGACAAAAATAAAATATGAAAAGGGGGGAAAAAATGAAAAATAGATGTACTAGATATTGCTGCATCCATAATGACCGGCTGTATAAAAATATCTCATGTTCTGCCCTGTCAGGTGAACGCTGTAAAAAAAAAAAAAATTGATGAAAGCTATTAAAAAAATTGTGTCAAAACAGTAATTTTTTGTCACCATACCCTACAAAAAGCATAATAGCGAGCGATTAGAGATGAGCGAGTACTAAAATGCTCGGGTGCTCGTTATTCGAGTCGAACTTTTCCCGATGCTCGGGTGCTCGTTTCGAATAACGAACCCCATTGAAGTCAATGGGAGACTCGAGAATTTTTGCGGGGGACCAAAGCCCTGCACAGGGAAGTTTGCCTGAAAACCTGGAAACCTCAGAAAATGATGGAAACACCACGGAAATGGACAGGAAACAGCAGGGGCAGCATGCATGGATGCTTCTGAGGCTGCTTAATCCCACCATTACCCCAAATCCTCAGGCAACAGCCTGGTGGTTACCCTCATGGCAATTGTGCTCACCCAGACCAAGAAAGGCGAGGCAAATACCCATCACATGTTAGGGAAGCACCCAACTAGGTGCAACGAAGATCCATCAACGCCTGCAGGTGACACCACTTCTCATGCTGGCACTGCAGCTGAAATCAAGTTTAGTATCTGTTCTTATCAGTTGCTGTGCCTGCTGGTGGTATAGTGGTGAGCATAGCTACTTCCCAAGCAGTTGATCTGGGTTTGATTCCCGTCTATCGCAGGAGGCAATTCAGAATCAGTACAATATCTAATACGTCCCCCTACCCGGGTAAATTGTTTGGAGAGAGGGCCTGTAGGTGGGGGGGAAGGAGGTTTCGCTGGAAGAGCCAGAGGAGTGCCCCCTGGGCTAGCGTGTGTGGTGGTGACAACAGCCAGAATGGATTTGTAAAAACTGTTGCATCAACCAGTATAGTATCGATTCTTCTCAGTTTAATACCGTATACGTCCCCTATCTTGGGACCTTATATTTAATGGATTTTTCGACCACGGAAAACGGAAAAAGAGCTTGCTCTGGCCAGGGGAGTGTCTTTCCCACTGCAGCTAAGGGGACGTGTCCATGCTCTGCCTATCACAGGTCAGGAGGCAATTAAAAGAAGAACAAAAAAAAACATCAGTACAACATCTAATACGTCCCCTATCCGGGTAAATTGTTTGTAGAGAGGGCCTGTAGGTGGGGGGCAGACTGGGGGGAAGGAGGTTTCGCTGGAAGAGCCAGAGGAGTGCCCCCTGGGCTAGCGTGTGTGGTGGTGACAACAGCCGGATGTATTTAGAATGACGACGCCGGACCCCAACTTAAAAATTTAGCATCAACCGGTACAGTCGTAAATTATGAGATTGATCAAGTGTGGCATGACTTTTTAGATGGAGATTGCATGTGGTCACGTACTCCCTGGAACCCCATAGTCACCCCTTCTCTGATGTGCTAGCCCACAACATTCTCTGCCCCAATTCGCAAGAACTTTTGCTGTTTCCGTGTGCTGACAGTGTGGATTTACCAGTGTTGTCTGAGGAGGTGGTGGACAATGGCGAGACACAGGTGTCGGGGGGTGAGGTAGTTGTATGGGAAGCAAATTACAGTGGGGACTCCTTGGGGGGGACTTTCTCATGATGGGACAGATTCAACTTTGGTGTATCAGGCACAGGAACAGATGAATTTTTTGGGGGGTTTATTTAACTTTTATTTAGCAAAAATAACCACAGATATTTATTCGTTATCTTCTCAGCGCAGTCTGGCGTTGGGGTTCGTCACTTTGATGGCGAGCTGTGCCGCTCTCTCCACAATGGTCTGTAGGTTCTTAGATGGAGACTTTGTCGGCGATTTCAGTACAGAAGGACTTGTTGCTCATCCACAGAACCTCGACCTCCTTGACATTGTGGACAAGGAATTTGCGGGTGGACCAGGAATTTGCTGAACCCTGTGGGCAGCATGTGTTTGGTCTTCTACTTGCTACCGTATCCAATGTTGGGCAATATAGATTCGCAAGTAATATTATTTTTCACACCTATCCCCAAAAATAAAAATGTATGCAGTTTGCGCAAATAAAACTGGAAACAGGAACTGGAGAGAGGGCCTGTAGGTGGGGGGGCAGGCTGGGGGGAAGGAGGTTGAGCTGGAAGAGCCAGGGGAGTGCCTAGCGTGTGTGGTGGTGACAACAGCCGGATGTAGTTAGAATGACGACGCAGGACCCCAACTTAAAAATTTAGCATCAACCGGTACAATTGTCAATTATGAGCTTGATCAAGTGTGGTATGTGTTCTATGTATACTACTCAGTTTAATACCGTATATGGCAGCTATCCGGAAAAATAGTTTGGAGAGAGAGAAAGATAGGAAAAAGACGTAAATTGTTTGGAGAGAGGGCCTGTAGGTGGAAGTCCGGAAAAATTGTTTGGACAGAGGGCCTGTAGGTGGACCTCCGGAAAAATTGTTTGGAGAGAGGGCCTGTAGGTGGACCTCCGTTAAAATTGTTTGGACAGAGGGCCTATAGGTGGACCTCCGGAAAAATTGTTTGGACAGAGGGCCTATAGGTGGACCTCCGGAAAAATTGTTTGGAGAGAGGGCCTGTAGGTGGAACTCCGGAAAAATTGTTTGGACAGAGGGCCTATAGGTGGACCTCTGGAAAAATTGTTTGGACAGAGGGCCTATAGGTGGACCTCCGGAAAAATTGTTTGGAGAGAGGGCCTGTAGGTGGACCTCCGGAAAAATTGCTTGGAGAGAGGGCCTGTAGGTGGACCTCTGGAAAAATTGTTTGAATAGAGGGCCTGTAGGGGGCCCTCCTGAAAAATTGTGGTAAAAGAGTGCCAGTTGGACCTCTAAAAAATGGCGTTTTTTGGGTCAGCGTTAGGCTAAGACGATATGGAGGAGGAGGAGGAGTAGAGAAGAGGAGTAGAGAAGAGGAATCGGATACATAAGTTATTTAAATCTTTAGCTGCTTTCCCCCGGAGGAGATTTGTATTCCGGTGAAATCCAGGCTTTGTTCATTTTAATAAGCGTCAGCCTGTCAGCGCTGTCAGTTGACAGGCGTGTACGCTTATCGGTGATGACGCCACCAGCTGCACTGAATACCCGCTCTGACAGCACGCTAGCGGCAGGGCAGGCCAGCACCTCCAAGGCGTACAGCGCCAGTTCAGGCCACGTGTCCAGCTTTGAAACCCAGTAGTTGTATGGAGCAGAGTGATCGCTACGGACGTTGGTATGGTCAGCTAGGTACTCCCTCACCATCTTTCTGTACAGCAACCCCCTACTCTGCCTAGACTGGGGAAAGGTGACAGTGTCTTTCTGGGGTGACATAAAAGTGGCAAAGGCCTTGGAGAGCGTTCCCCTGCCAGTGCTGGACAAGCTGCCTGCTCACCTCCTCTCCCCCGCTACTTGGCCCACAGAACCATGCCCTCTGCCGCTAGCGGCGTCAGATGGGAAGAATTGTTTCAGCTTGTGCACCAGGGCCTGTTGATATCTATTCACTCTCATACTCCTTTCCTCTGCAGGGATGAGAGTGGAAAGGTTCTGCTTGTACCGTGGGTCCAGGAGAGTGAACACCCAGTAATCGGTGTTTGAAAAAATTCTTCTAACGCGAGGGTCACGGGATAGGCAGCCTAACATGAAGTCTGCCATGTGCGCCAGAGTCCCAACATGCAAGAATTCCCTCTCCTCACTGGCCTGACTCTCCATTTCCTCCTCCTCCTCCTCCAAGTCCTCCTCTTCAGCCCATACACGCTCAAGAGTTAAGGACTTAGCATTGGTACCCTCTACTGTCTCGCCGACATTCTCCTCCTCTTCCTCCTCATCCTCATCCCCCTCCTCCGATAGGCGCTGAGAAACAGACCGGAGGGTGCTCTGGCTATCAAGCGACGTATCTTCCTCCACCGTCTCTTGTGACAAGCGCAAAGCATCCGACTTGATGCTGAGCAGTGAGTTTTTCAACAGGCAAAGCAGCGGGATGGTGAGGCTGATAATGGCGGCATCGCCGCTGACCATCTGTGTTGACTCCTCAAAGTTGCTCAACACCTGGCAGATATCAGACATCCACGTCCACTCCTCATTGTAGACTTGAAGAATCTGAGAGACCTGACTACCAGTTCTGGTGGAAGATGACATCTGGCAGTCTACAATCGCTCTGCGCTGCTGGTAAACTCTGGATAACATGTTTAATGTGGAATTCCATCTCGTGGGCACGTCGCACAACAGTCG
>ONZH01019241.1:0-24255 GCA_900303285.1 Rhinella marina
ACCTCACTCTGGTCCTCCTCCTGACATATTGACTTAACAAGAACTTGTCTTGCGCCGCCCTCCAAACTGAGACATGAAGCTAGGAGTTTTGGATGACTTTGTTTCTTGTGCTCTGCCAGCAGACACTGTTTCACCACGCCCACCGTGCACCATCAGCAGCACACCCACTTTCCCGTCCCTTACTGCTCGCCTTGCGCATACTAAATGGTATATATGCAAGTTTGTCAAAAGTACAGTTGCGCAGATTTTTTTTAGTGTATGAGCAGAAAAATTTCACCTAACGAGCAAACGTTATGCAGCAGACACAAACGCAGGTAATGTCACATAGCTGTGCTGCATGTGCAGTATAACCTTTCTGTATCCTAAATACCTGACATCCAGTGTATTTTTTTTCTTCCGTTATTCATATAATGTATAATGTTTGCGCAATCAGGCACAGATAGTGTAGGGATATGATTTGGCTAGGCAGGGCTAGTTGTTCTGTTGAAAAGACACCAAAGTCCTTTAAAGGACTTTTGTTATATCTGGCTGCAATATTGTTATTCTTGATGGTCAAAATTTGCGCAAGTTTGCCTAATCGTAACACCAGCTGCGCAGAGTGTGGAGGACAATGTATGTTTCTTCTATATACCTGACATTTATTGCGTTTCTTTCTGCCACTAATCACGGTGACATTACATGTGCAGGACAATGTATGTTTCTCCTATATACCAGACATTTATTGCGTTTCTTTATGCTGCTAATCACGGCGACATTAGTAATGTCGCCTTCAATAGCTGCAGAAAAAAATACACCGGATTTCTGTTATTTGGGATACACAAATGTTAGACAGCAGACGCTGAAAAGGTGGTGTTAAGGTCAGGCAACCTTGCGCAATTTTTAACCCATCACAAAAATATTATATTGCAGCCAGATATAACAATGGACTTTTGTGTCTTTTGAACAGAACAACTAGCCCTGCCTAGCCAAATCATATCCCTACAGTATAAGTCCCTCCTTGCGTAAATGTTATATAGCAGACGTGAATGAGGAACTGCGGCCTAAATGATATTAAATGTAACAACGGATGTCAGCTACATAGACTTTTGAACGGTTGTAATACGCTGTGCACCTAGTGTTACTGAGAGGGCACACTTGGCTTTTTTTTTTTGCCACCCCCCAAAAAAAAAAAAAAAAAAAAAGCAGATGTATTTCACAATGGACTTTGGTCTTTTTGGAACAGAAACATTCTTTCTACCTACCCAAATCCTATCCCTATAGTTTAATTCCCTCCTTAATTCCCTCCTTAATTCCCTTAATTCCCAGACGCAAATAATTAACTATGGCCTAAATTATCAATATTAAAGGGGTTGTCCGGGTTCAGAGAAGAACCCGGACATACCTGCAATTTCACCCAGGCAGCCCGCCTGAAGAGGGCATCGGAGCATCCTATGCTCCGATGCCCTCCTTTGCCCTGCGCTAATTAGCGCAGGGCAAAGGAATTTCGCCGGGTTCCGGTGACGTACCGGTCCCTGCCGGGCAGAGGCTTCCGCCCGGCAGTGAGTCGGTGACGTCATCGGCGCTGATGGACAGGCTTCAAGCGCTGCCCTAGCCAGTAAAACGGCTAGGGCAGCGCTAAAGCCGGCCCATTAAGGCCGGTGACGTCACCGAACTCACTGCCGGGCGGAAGTACCCGCCCGGCAGCGAGTATTTACAAAACAAGAGACCTTGCCCTGCGCGATCTAGCGCAGGGCAAGGGGGGGGCATCGGAGCATGAGATGCTCCGATGTCCTCTTCAGGCAGGCTGCCTGGGTGAAATTGCAGGTATGTCCGGGTTCTTCTCTGAACCCGGACAACCCCTTTAAATGTAACAACGGATGTCAGCTACATAGACTTTTGAACGGTTCGAGCCTTCAGATTTTCAGGTCGGTCCCAGTCCAAAACAGCACGGACTTTCTCTGGATCCATACGAAAACATGAAGATGAAAGCAGGTATCCTAAGAATTGCACCTCATGTACATCAAAAACACATTTCTCTAATTTTGCATACAACTTGTTATCGCTTAAGATTTGCAACACCTGTCTCACGCGATCCTGATGTGTCACCATATCTGGAGAATAGATTAGTATGTCATCCAAATACAGGACTACAAACCTCCCCACAAGGTGAAGAAAAATGTCATTAACAAAATGCTGGAAGACAGCAGGAGCATTGGTCAACCCAAAAGGCATGACCAAGTTCTCAAAGTGGCCCTCAGGAGTATTAAAAGCTGTGTTCCATTCATCCCCTTCCTTGATCCTGACCAGATTATATGCCCCCCTTAAGTCCAACTTGGAGAACACAATCTGGTTAAACAAGTCAGGAATCAAAGGAAGGGTGTATAGATCACGGACAGTAATCCGATTGAGTTCACGGAAATCCAGGCATGGCCTAAGAGTTCCGTCCTTTTTCTTTACAAAGAAAAACTCTGCTGCCACTGGATATTTGGAAGGTCTAATATGTCCTTTAGCCAAACTCTCAGCAATATATTCCTTCATGGCCATTCTCTCAGGTCCAGAAAGGTTATACAGCCTAGATTTGGGCAATTTTGCTCCAGGGATAAGATTGATAGGACAATCGTACTCCCAGTGGGGGGGGGGGTAAATCCTGACATCCACCTTCAGAAAATACATCAGAGAAATCCGATATATAAGAGAGGGAAGTGTCTTAGTAGTTAAAGCAGAAAAAGAGATTTTAAGGCAATTGTCAATGCAATAATCACCCCAATCCACAATCTGTCTAGTATGCCAGTCAATGGTCGGATTATGTTTGCTTAACCATGGTAAACCCAGAACCACAGGAGCAGGAAGACCTTCCAACACAAAACATGAAATAAACTCCTGGTGAAATTCACCCTCTCTTAAATTGATATCATGCACCATTTGAGACAAACACTTCTGAGATAGAGGTGCAGAATCAATGGCAACACAGAAATCTTCTTTTCCAATGTACTCGGAGACAATCCATGCATATGGACAAACTGAGCATCAATCAAGTTCACCCCTGCCCCGCTGTCAATAAACACCTCAATTCTCACAACCTTTGACTCTAGAGCGACCTCGGCAGTCAAGAAAAAACGGGTACTCAGTTTCTCTACCCACCAAGAGTGAGATGAGAATTCAACGCCTCCTTTTCTTTTCTCTCTTTTAGAGATTGAATGCATGGACATACATTGATAAAGTGTCCTTTCTGACCACAGAAAAAACAGACACCCTTTTTATTTCCAAAATGCTTAAGAGTGGAAACAGGAGTAGCTCCCCCTAAGTGCATAGGTTCATTCCCTGACATCATTTTCACCCAAAGTGTCATAGGAAGACAGTACACTACGTGATAGTACGTCCTGAGAGCGGGTGCCCCTAGATCGCTCTCTCACGCGCCTATCCATGCGTACAGCAAGAGACATGGCAGCTTCCAAAGACACAGGGGTTTCATGAAAGGCCAAAGCGTCCTTTAGCCTTTCTGATAATCCTTGACAGAATTGGCTACGTAAAGCCGGATCGTTCCATTCAGTATTGGTCTCCCACCTCCGGAACTCAGAGCAATAGATCTCAACCGAGCGCTCACCCTGACGAAGGTCACGGATGTGGGTCTCGGCCAGGGAGAACCCTGCAACTAGTGACAGGGGAAGGACTCAACCCGTTCCTCCAAAAGGACGGACAAACAGGAGACTCCAGAAGGCAAAACCAAAACAGGGAAAAGTAGGATAAACACAATAGGGAAAATGACACTTATCTTAATGCAGATATTGCAGCAACCGGATCTCAGCCGAAAACCACACCACACACAACTATGTCAGCAGAAAGTATAAACTGCAAGGGATACTGGGAGAAGAAGGGATAAATAGGGGAAAGACAATCACCACACCGGCAACAGCTGAGGGGAAGGGGTGTGGTAAACAGCAACCAAACCAAGAGGAAAACATGTCAAATTATGTCACTTTTGAAAGTCTGCCGATCAACTGCAACCTGACACTAGGTCCGGTGACCGCTTTCTTCCTGGGCTTTTTGCCGCACGAATAAGTAACAGTAAAAGTTGGCTAATTATCTGAATTCGTACGCATAAGCGTATAAAGTAACTTATATGTTGCATTAGCGTACAATTAAGCGTATGAGTACGTAGCAAATGCTTAGAAAGCTTTAACCCTTTCAGTCCCGGAGGTTTTTTTGGTTATGCATTTTCGTTTTGCGCTCCCTGCCTTCAAACAGCCATAACTGTTTTATTTTTCTGTTCACATAGCTGTATGAGGGCTTGTTTTTTGCGGGACAATTTAATATTTGATATGGTGTGGTGGGAAGCGGGAAAAAAATTCCAAATCGGGTGAAATTGCAAAAAAAATGCTATTCCGCTACAGTTCTACGGGTTTCTTATTTACAGCGTTCGATGTGCATTAAAACTGACCAGTTACTTTCATTCTACTGGTCAGTACGAATCCGGCAATACGTAATATGTATAGTTTTTCCTGCGTTTTGATAGTCATAAAATAATTAGAAAGTTGCCCTTTTTTTTTTCCTTGTCATATATTAACCCCTATAACTTTTTGGTATTTATGTGTGTGTACGGAGCTGTATGGGGGCTCATTTTTTGCAGGGCGATCTGAAGTTTTTATTGATACCATTCTGGGGTGTGTATGACTTTTTGATCACTTTTTATTTATTTTTTTTTAGAAAAACAAAGCGACAAAAAATGGCGAATCGCCATTTGGACGGTTTTTTTCCGCCACACAATTCGCCGTATTGGAATTTTTTTTATATATTTTAAAAGCACAGGCGTTTTCGGTCACAGTGATACCAATGATGTCTATATTTATTGTTATTTAGGTATTTATTTTTTAATTATACGGAAAGGGGGGTGATTTGAACTTTTATATATTTTTTATTTTGTATATATTTTTTAACATTTTTTAATTTTTTTTTTTACTATTTTAAAGCTCAAATATGAGCTAATATATTGTGTTTTTTTTTTTCTTTATGAGCAATCAGGCTAGACTGACTGACTGACTGACAAGAATTGCTCATTTCTTATCCTGGCCTGCCATCTAGTGGCCAGAATAAGAATTGCACTTTGAAAACTGTAATCCACACCAGCGAGGATTACAGTTTTCATATTGTGTACAGACACCCCGATTGGCCACTCGGGGCGTCTGTACACCACCCGGAAGCCTATGCTTCCGGGTTCAGACGCAACTAGATGCCGTGATCACGTGTGATAATGGCATCTAAAGGCCCAGCAAGACGCCGCCGATCGGGTAAGTAGCGGCAAGTCTCTGCTGTTAGAAACAGCAGAGACTTGCCGGCCATGACGCCCGCCGCACTTACATGTATGGCGCTGGGAGTGTAAGGGTTAAGAACACTTTCAAATCTAATGGAGCGAATCTCAAAAAATTCGGGTTCGCTTCGCATCGTAGATTTGATACGAATCTACGAAGCGGCAAATACAGTAGATTCGCTCATCTCTAGTGAAGGCCGTCTGTACGCGCTTTCGGCATTCTCACCATGTTGCTGCTCACCTGTCTGTACTGCAGTGTAACTTCGGCCCTCCCGCTCTCCATCTCATATGCGACGTACCCAAAAGGTGGAGCTCCACCTTGCACATGATGCAGAGACTGTGCAGCTGATAGTGAAGTTTCAGCTGCAGCACGCACGGGTGAGTTAATCTGCAGAACAGCAATACCACCAACGAGCGGTCCTCCATGTGGGACTTGTGTGCAGTGTTGCGCGGCTTCGAGTACCCCACCAACATGGCCAGCGGTGATGACGCTGTCATCATCCTTACTATCTCACTTCTATATCTCCATAAAAAAACGCTTCAGGAGATGATGGAAGAAGATGTGGCACAGGAGGAAGGGGAGGAGGAACAGGGATCATTTCCACTGCTACTGCGCAGCCTAGTATCAGAGAACATGGAGCAGATAAAATAAAAAAATCTCTTACCTGTCCTGCGCCGCGGCTCCGCTCCGGGTCCGGCGCTCCTCTGTCTTTCTGGGCGGCTCTGAACTGTCCTGACGGCGTACAGCGTCAGGACGTAGTGCGCGCACTCTGACCTGACTCTGCACACAGTCAGGTGATAGTGCAGCGCCGGGAGGACAGAGGAGCGCTGGACACGGAGCAGAGCCGCGGCGCAGGACAGGTAAGAGATTTTTTTATTTTATTCTGATGGGCGCAGGGTGGGCTGATCTGAGGTCTGATGGGGCACAGTGGTCTGATGGGGACACAGTGGGCTGATCTGAGGTCTGATGAGGGCACAGTAGGCTGATCTGAGGTCTGATTGGGGCACAGTGGGATGATCTGAGGTCTGATGGGGCCACAGTGGGCTGATCTGAGGTCTGATGGGGCCACAATGGGCTGATCTGAGGTCTGATGGGGCCACAATGAGCTGATCTGAGGTCTGATGGGGCACAATGAGCTGATCTGAGGTCTGATGGGGGCACAGTGGGCTGATCTGAGGTCTGATGAGGGCACACACATTATACTGGTTGGGGTTTTTATTACTGGGGAGGGCGCACTGCGCCACCAATGATGATAACTACGTTTAATACAACTACAGAAGGCGGGTGCCGCACCTGAGGGTTTAACTACCACTGATTGCAGCTCCCTATAATACAGGTCAGGTGCCGGCTATGTGATCCTGCGCCGGCACCCGCCTCCTGTAGTTGTATTATACGTAGTGCGCCCTCCCCAGTAATAAAAACCCCAACCAGTATAATAATCATTAGTGGCTCAGTGCACCCCCCCCCCAGAATTATTCATTGGTGGTGCAGTGCCCAACCCCCCCCCCAACTACAATAATCATTGGTGGCAGTGGCCACAGGGTCACCTCCCCCCCTCCCCCTCTTCATTGGTGGTTCAGTGGCAGTTCCGATCGGAGCCCAGCAATGTAATCGTGGAGCTCCGATCGGTTACCATGGCAACCAGGACGCTACTGAAGTCCTGGCTGCCATGGTAAGCTCCCTGCTGCCCTGTGCACAAAGCCCAGGGCAGCAGGGAGAGTGTAAAGTCCTATTCATCCTGATAGAGATCTATTAGGGTGAATAGGACAAGAGTTCTAGCCCCTAAGGAGGCCAATAATTAGTAAATAAAAAGTAAAAAAAAATATATTAATATATATACGACCGTGTGAATGAGCCCGCATCTATTCCGCAATTTTGCAGAATAGATACAGCTGCATTCACTTCAATGGGCGGCTTGCGAACTTGCCTAGCCACGGCTCCGCAAGAAATTATAGAACGTGTCCTATTCTTGTCTGCAACAGCGGACAAGAATAGGCATTTTGAACAGGACGCCCGGCCCTGGGTTCTGCAAATTGCGGAACACACGCCGGGCGGCATCCGTGGTATTGCAGATCCGTATTTTTGCAGATCCACAATACTACGGCCGTCTGAATGGCCCCTTAATCACCCCCTTTCCCAATTTTACATATAAAATATATTAATAAATATCCGAAAAGTCCAAACTATTAAAATATAAAAAAAATCTGCTATACGGTGAACACGTAAAAGAAAAAAGAAAACCTCACAATTCCCCATTTTTTAGTCACCTTGTCCCGCCAAAAAAATAGGATAGGACATTTCTATTAATGGCCGGACGTTACATCTCCTCCAAGTCTTTTTTTTTTTTATTATAATTATATGTATTTAAATTTGGCGCCTAAAAATTTTATTTGGCTCCTAAATTTTTCAGTTCAGGAGCCAATGGCTCCTAGGTATTTTTTTTAGTCTGGAGCACTGCACTGTCAGCACCTCAAGGATAGCATGACCAAAATGTAGAAAAGCTTTGTCTGCCACAATATACAGCACCACCATCTGATATGGACCATTTTAAGAGGAGGCAGAATTTCAGCAACATGGTGGAACAGTACGTGTCCACACGTCTGCGCGTACTGACTGATTTCATCATTTGTCGGGGGAGAGTTGGGGGATCTCTGTACACAATAGGTTTTTGGCTGAACCTACATTTTCGGTGACAATTCATGAATGTGTCTGGAGCCCTTAAGAAAAAGATTGATGTTGCAGATTTACTTGCAAACATAAAATATTACTTTTTCAAATCTAAATTTCAAATGAACAATATTTGCTGTATCTAATTACCAAAATTAGTAGTCAATACCACTAGTCCATCTTTGAAAGTTTTGCTTCCTTTCATTCAGATGTCAGAATAGAACTTTACATAAAAAATTAGGTGCTTATGAAAGCATCGCAAGCTACATTCTTGAAAGGAACAAATTGGCTCCATGTGTTTGTCATATTTATAATCCTGCACCATCAACATTCAGTGTAAGTGCTTTCTTTCTAAACATTTGCCTTTCACCAGGAAGCACGGCCAAGGACTCTGGCCCCATCTAGAGACATCAGGAGATCTCCTTGGGATGCATGGCAGCAATAACCGAATGAGCCAGTAGTAATGGATAATTTGCTTATCTTGCTTATTTGGATGGCTCATTTCCAACCAACCATAAATAAAATTTTTAAAAGCAAATTGTTGTTTAAACTGAACATTATGGGTCCTCACGATATTTATGAATCCTTATTTGCCGGTGACTTCTTGTTGGTCATGATTCTGTGCTACAATAATTAGAGCAAATTTATCCTCCTTAGACATCATTAGTTAGGCGGAAAGATCTCTTCTTTAAGGGATCATGCACACAAACTTATTTTCTTTCTGTATCTGTTCTGGGTTTTTTGCAGACCGTATACAGAACCATTCATTTCAATTGGTCCACAAAAAAAAAAAAAAAAAAAAAACGGAAGTTACTCTGTGTGCATTCCCTTTCTGTATATCCATATTTCTGTTCCACAAAAAAATAGAACATATCCTATTATTGTCCGCATTACGGACAAGGATAGGACTGTTCTATTAGGGGTCAGCTGTTCCGTTCGGCAAAATACAGAATGCACACAGACACCATCTGTGTTTTTTTGCGGATCTGTTTTTTTGTGGACCGCAAAATACATATGGTCATGTGCATGAGCCCTAAAGGTGAGATCCAACTGATCACTATGGGGAATATTTATCAGGACTGGCGCTTTATGCTTAACTTTATATCCCCTGAGCTGCCGGTGGATGCACCTAATTTATGATGAGGCACAGGTAGGTGTCTGACACTGCTGCCACCACTTAGTGCATTTTGGTCTGATAGGTACCCAAAAAATATTTGAGAGTCATTGTTCAGTCTCTAAAAAAATATGCATCTAATTTTGTATTTGAATACCAAATCGAGGTTATTATTGTATCCATGGGTCACATAAACATTCTTTTATGTAAAAAACAAAATTACACTAAGAGTAAATTTGGCCTCCAAATGAGCTTCAAATTGGGTTGTCTTTTTATACATTTTTGATAGAGAATTTTAGCACTCAGGAATACTAGAAGACCCAACAAAGGGTCCTCTGGAAGTCTTTTGAGCTAGATCAATCTATATGAAACTCTGTGGATTCTTTAGGGCACTAGAAAAATATTGAAGAAAATGTTTCAGAATAATGCAAAAAAGAGAAAACATATATAAAACAAGCAAAATAGCTACAAGCAAAGTGGAAGAGAAAAAAGAAAGCCCTAAACGCTTGCATGCTTTTACAGTTTTACTTCCTTGAAAGCTTAAAGGCTATGATTGCATTTTAATCATTTTGGGCTAAAATCCTATACATACCAACTTTCAGGACAATTGAAGCATATTTGATTCAGGTATTTGGGATTTGTTTTACTGAATCAATTAAAAAAAAAAAAAAAACTATTCTGTGAATTGGACCCGAAAGGGATTTCAAGAAATTTGTTCACCCCTAATATGCATACATTGACAACTGAGTGTTATAATTCCGATGGAGGCATGTGCAGTGCACAGGACATCAAGGGGAGAATTGAGGGCAGTGGAGAGTGGGGAGGATGCGAGTGGTGGCGGTGATGAAGAGGGTTGTTGCAGTCCTCATGGTGGCTGACGCTGATCCTTTGTTAAGGCAGCAGGCCACACTCTCCTGGTGTCTCCCTGGAAAATAAGTCTTCTGCTTTAGCTTGTCTGGCTTACACACCAGCAGCAGCATACAGTACATGACTTTGCTGACTTGTCAGGAACTACTAAGTAGCAAGGGGAAAATAGGCCCAGCCCACCTCCTGGCAACTATTACCTAGGTCTGTCCGTTAACTATTTCCTCCTATACACAAACATTTGGAATACATAATGCACAGAAAAGTCAACTTAGCTTTTTGTACAAATGAACATGTTTGAATATGTATAGTTGACATTTAAATAACCATCCTAACAACTTTAGAAGGAAACCATAATGTATAATAACATCAACCCTTTAGCAGTGAGCCATAGTATTATCCCTTTAGTAGTAAACCAGCAGGTCACTGCACGTGTCCCTATATGCACTCTGACACTGGCCAATTTGTGCTAAGAGTATTAAACTGTGTAAGGATGCACCATTTTGATAGTTGTTATGGTGATACTCACTTGTCAATTTATTTATGTATTTCCAGGAGGAATATCAGAGGCATGGCAGAATGTAGAATTAAAGAGGACCTTTCACATCTCCTGACATGCCTGTTTTAATAGATTCATGCATTCCCCATGTAATAACAATTCTGGAGCATCTCTTCTTCTGTCTCTATGTTGTACCATTCCTTTATTATTTCTACTAGAAGTTATGAATGAATTGCTAGCAGTTTGCAGTAAGGGTACAGAGGGGTGTTAACCAGTTGGGGGGGGGTGTACCTGTACAGTCTGAAAATGGCAGCACTGATTGGATAGGGTGAGTCTGTGCAGGTACACACCCCCAACTGGTTACCTCCCCTTTGTACCCTTACTGCAGACTCCTAGCAATTCATTCATAACTTCTAGTAGAAATAATAAAGGAATGGCACAACATACAGACATAAGAATAGCTGATCCAAGAATTGTTATCACATGGGGAATGCATGAAGCTATTAAAACAGGCATGTTAGGAGTGGTGAAAAGTCCTCTTTAACAGGGAATGCAAGTATGAAGTAAAACATACCTGTTAATAGAGATTAATAGAGATTCTCCTTAGGCTGAAAACACATATGCAGTTTTTGTATGCAATTTGCAGTGATTCCGGCTAGGAACACCTTTTAGTAATTTAAAATTCCCTAATAAGATCTTTAAAATTACAAAAAAACTCTAAACCATACACCCACTTTAAAACTTTAAAGCAATATATTAAAGGGGTATTCCTGTTATAACAAGTTATCCCCTATCCACAGGATAGGGGAAAACTACCAAATTGGTGGGAGTCCTATCTGTGGGACCCGACCTGGTCATGGGAAGTGGAGCATGGAGCAGTGGCAAGCATTTCTGGTCAACTGCTCCGTTCATTTCAAGGGGCTTGACAGGGATTGGGGTCCCTATTCTCATGATCGGTGGCAGTCCCAGCTGTAGGACTCCCATCGATTTGATATTCATCCCCTATCCTGTGGATAGGGGATAACTTGTTATAACAGGAATAACCCTTTAAGCAAATAAAAGTGGCTCAACATACAAATGACTGCACTGTAACACCACTGTGTTGTTTAGCATTCACATTTATATGGCAATACTTTGGAGATGATCTGACCTTTTAGAATTAACCTAATCAAAGTAGTTTTTGCAAATTATCCATCAATACATTCTGCCTGAAATGTGCAGTAAAGGGTCTACTGAACTGCACAATAATTTGCAAATTATCAGGAACAATTGTTTCTAGGAATGCTTGTTTATGTTAATTTGCTCGTATAATTGAGCAGCCGATCAGCCAATGAAGAAGCAAACACTCATTGGCTGATGGGCATCTTTCATCAGGATAAAAAATGCCCGATAAGGATGAGCAAACTGGTTCTACAGGTCTGAATTTTTCAACCAATGAGAGAACAAGAGAGAGAGAACCTAGTACACAAATGTGCGTTTCTCAACAAATATATATGGATTGTCTAGAGCAGGGATCAGCAACCTCCTCAGCTTTTCAGAAACTTCAACTTCCAGAATCCCCCATTTCAATTCTATGGGAATTATAAGACCAGCCAAGAAAATATACATGCTGGGAGTTGTAGCTCCCTTAGATCCCTGGTCTAAGGGGTACTCTTTCTCATTATGGAGAGCCCATAGTATGCCGAGTACATTTGTGCAGTATTGTAGGCCAGGAAATGCTCCTATGGGTTTCCGGGAAAGATATTCAAATTAGCTTTCCTAAGCCCATCTGATGCCAGCAGATGTTAGACATAATAATGTGTGTATATTTTTCCTAAAAATCAAGAGGAGCATTGTCTAGCCTACAATCGTCATCACTTATATCAATTGGTGTCCATAAAATACATAGTACCCACCCAGAGGTTTCCATTAAGGCCTTGCAACTAGAAAAGCTGTACTCATCTGCTTTACTCTGATAAAGGGCTTTTGTCCTAAAACAGCTATCTGCAGATGTGAGGCTTGTTTAGCTCTATTTCAAGCTTTGCTACATAAACATGTTTAAAGGCATCTCTTCCAACCTACTGTGTGGAAATAATGCAGCTCTCATATGGATGTTGTGTTCTCCTTACTGTTTACTTAGTTGCTGTACAGTAGCCAGTAGTTATAGCTCCTGCTGTCCCAAATTGACTTCAATTGGACAGTACCTTCTTGTTCTCCTGAGGATACATCGTCAGTATGGCAGAAACAGAAAACACCTTTAGCAATTTTTTACATCCCCCTGCCGACAGGGTAAATAGATCACAGGGGTGGGTGGAATAGGGTGTCATTGTGCAGGGAAAACAGCTGCTGCAGTCAGACTGGTGGCACACATAAGTCAAAGCTGGGAAGGTAGAGGAGCCCACTTGCCCTCCCATCCAGCAGATGGTCTGCCCATCCATCCACCAGTCCACCTGCCTGTGTTCCTTATCATACCCTATACAGTGCCCTCTTATACTCTATACTGTGCATCTAGTCATACCCTGTACTATATCCCCTTTCACCGTGGACTGTCATTTTCATATGTTTAAAAAAAAAAAAAAAAAATTAAATAAATAAGTTGTCCCATGCCCTACTGTTGCCAACTATTTCTGAATGATCAGTTCTTGGAAGGGGTGTCCAGTGGGAACAAGGGAGTGGGTGATGGATCGAGAACCCCAAACATTGGAGGGGGCGGCCTGGCTTGCAGATAGGTATGTGGAAAGTCAAACTGCAACTCGGATAAGTCCTGCATGAACCACTACAGCACCAGCCAAGGTAACTGACCGCACCACCCCGAGGGCTTCCACCTAACTTCAACAGACTTACCGTAAACTATCTTCAATGGCCCCTGCTGGGTCAAGCAACTTTTATAAATGTGGCTCCTTAGGGCATCTGCAAGCAGCTTGCCCAGAGGCCAAGAGGCTACCCCTGGTGCTCCGGTGGCACACACCATTGCTTTAGTCAATATGGAAGTGATGGGCAAACGTTTGAGAATGTGTTCCGTACCTGAAAATGCCAATAGTCCAATGGACTATAGAGCATGGGAGACTCTGAGTATTTGGCAAATAATGATAAATGATAGTTTGCTCATGCATCTTTTTGTTAACACTGACCAATTTATTATGACACTTGTGGAGAATCCAGCGAATCATGTTGGTAATTGGTAAGTATAAATGTAACTTTAATAGGGGTGTATTCAACCAGAATGCCTAGGGTAGCATGAACTCTAAATATGACCCTGGGCACAGGAGCAAGTTCCATGGTCGACTGGCTGCAACAGTTGTGTTATTTAATTAGTATTGGGTTCTATTTCACGTAAAAATGTATATATATATATATATATATATATATATATATATTCTTATCTCCGTGATCCAGCAATCTTTTTCCCCATCGTCAAAGAATGGAGTGGGTAGGGCCGTTAAATGACAACACCTGTCTGTGCCAACCTAATCCAAAGACAAGTCTGTACTGACATACCATAGTACTATAAGAATTTCAGCACAGTTTCTGGAGATGGCATCAGACTACTTCTTTCCCCTATGGTCCATGAGAAGAAGTGGTAGTTTAAAGGATGCACCATCCATTCTTACAATTAATTGGAGATAAGGTTTCCATATTTTAGCAGGAATGGCAAATCTATAACCCTTTGGTCATGTTTTTCTACAGCTAATGTGAATGTTGTTAATATCATAGGGGAACAATTAGCATTTGAGATTGTTTTGAATTCAGTTTGAACTCTGGTTTTGCATTGAGTGGTTCCACCAAATTAATGACATGCTGCACAGTTTTCATGTATTGGTGCCTGGCATAGGATGCAACTTTTCTCCAATTTTTCCAAAGCATTTCAAGTGTCGCAGATAGTAAATATGCCATAATTAATTAAACATTGACCACTTTGAAAGGCATGTCTTCCTAATGCTGCAAAAAAGTCCCAGTCGACTTGTTGTGCGACCTAGTGTAGGTTTGATAAATGTCTTCCATAATTTTTTATGATGAGGGCCTGGCAGTGACTGTTACCTCTGTACCCCCTGCAGCTAGGCCCCTGTTCATCATCAGCACCACCACAGGAGAAATTACATAGTGTTTTTTTGAATCTGTGTGATGCAGGATAAATCAGGTCCTCCTGAGAAGAACAAGGCACTTACAACTGGTTTCTACTCTGACCAAGAGATGATGATACTGAGCAGGAGATCCACTTTATTAATTCAAAATTCCCTAATAGGGGTTTTTAAAACTGAACAACCCCTTTAAAATCAAGACGATGAAAAAATTCTACTGATACAATCCTTAAAAAAAAAAAGTTGCAATCATATCATATCATAAGTCATATTTATCTGTGTTGTAAATGATCATAGAAATGTCTAGTTGTCTAGAATATCTTCTTTTCTGGCATTAACAGAACATGTTGAATTATTGCACTGTGCACATCCATCATCGGACACCAGGATTGTAAATAATTGGACAGACTGATGGATGTAAACATCCAAACCATTACAAAACCTTTTGAGGTTTAGATATGCATTGACCCGGAACCACAACGACTTCAGCCCAGACAGTTAAGACAGGTAGGCTTAAAACTATCAATTTATCTACACACAATGTCAACTGTATGCAATTTGTCAGCTTTACTTCCATTAAAACGTAGACAATGACTATAGTCCGCAGCTTTGCCCCTGTCTTGCACTATGCTCCCAGCCATATGTGTACTCACAAATGAATGATGCTAATAGCAATAATAAATCATGACTTGGCTTTAATTGGCAAGAATTGCCTTGCCTAGTAGCCTTGTGTTCCCCTCCGGCATGGGAACGTGGAGGAATTGGAAAATTTTCATCCTCCTGTTCAATGTAATATCCCAAGGCTTACCATTACAAAGAGATGAGAAGTTCACAGCCAACACTAATTGCTCACAAGAAAAAAAAATCTACATGACCCTTGCCAAAAACGAGATATGTCTTTGCACAGAATTAAAAAAAAAGTTACCATTGAGATTTCACTGTTTAATTTGTTAACAGTAAAGGAAAACTCTTTTGCTGTAATATTTTTAGTTTTGTTGGATTTTTTTCTCTTAGAAGCAGTGTTTGAAGGCAAGCTTGAATTCCCTTTGACAGACACATTACCGAGCCGGGAGGCGTTTCTCAAGATTCATTCATAACTGTCCAACCCACGCTATAATTGCACCTTATTGCTCTGCCCGGGGGGCGTACCGCTCTGCCGCACAGCCTTATTTGCTGTGGTGACAAGTCTCTCTTATTTGCTCTATCCTGCCAATACTGGGCTTTGACTACAAGCAAATAGGTGTTTTTGTTCACCCTCCTCAAGCAATATTTCTGAAAGCCTTCATTTCTCTATTCCAAATTAATAATCAACTACCAGATTCAGCTGCTTCCACCAGAGTTTATGTTAATGAGATCAGACAAGGCTGTATTAAGCAAATTGATATTTCTGTCTTATTTTTTTTTGCCTATTGCTTTTTGTTTGTTTGTCTTTTTTTCCTTGTGTTATTTCTTATACATATCATCTCATTTCGCTAAATCAACACTTTCAGTGGTTTTGCTACAATGATCTCCTGCTATTTATATCTGCAATGCGACTTTCTTGTTTTCTAGATTTCAGCTTTTCTTTGATACTGTTTCCTTTACATCTGCTGTTAATCTCCTTGATCTGTTCCATGAAAACCTCCAGCTTTCATCAATATCCATTGGAGTGATGTGTTTTATAGACTGACCAATTAGCTGGTTATATAGAGTTCCTGTATGATAGCGGATATTCTTTGATAAACTGCAAAATACTACATAATAAGGGCAGGATAATCTATGAAATAAGGTCTATAATGAACTGAGTTTACATTCAGAATGAAAGATACAACTGGTGTACAGAGATGACATATCGACTAAGCATTGATTTTATAGCTTTAATCTATAAGGCCTCATGCACATGACCATAAGTATTTTGCGTTCCACAAATTGTGAAACCGCAATATACAGATACTGTTCGTATTGCATCTGCCAAGTATAGGACACTTTGTATCGCTTTGCACATTGGACATACTAATTATCCTTGTGCTTTCCACATCCATGTGTCCATTATGCAAAAAGTTAGAATATGTCCGCAAAATGTGGACCCCCTGACCCATTATGGACCCTTAATGCCTTATTATTATTGCATTGCAATTATTTAGAGCAGTGGTTCTCAACTCCAGTCCTCGGGACCCACCTGCCAGTCAGGTTTTCAGGATTTCCTTAGTTTAGACCAGCTGATATAATTAGCGTCCATCCATCAGGACTTACCACAGGTATTCATTCTGTGGGATATTCCTAAATCCTGACTGGCAGGTGGGTCCCGAGGACTGGAGTTGAGAACCACTGATTTAGAGGGAAACTTAGAATGTAGATCTTCCACTGTGTTATTTCTAGTGCCAGGCCTAAGGTAAAGTGCATGACTTTTAGAAGACCTAAAATAGAATCCCTAAGTGATGCTTCACCCTTTTAGGTCCTACACTAGGCACAAAGTAAATTAGTTTTACCTGTTGTGTCCTCATAATGCGTAACCTGACTCAGAATCTGAGAAATTTGGTCAGACTGAGGTCTCTAAAATTGGTTTCAAAGTAAGCATGCCATAATGTAGAGTAAGTGCCCCAAAACATAACCATGTTTCTTCTGAAAATCTGGTCATCTAATCTTGAGTAATGCTCCTTTTTATGGGGTTTTTGGTGCATCATGGGTAGAGCCTTTCCATTTGCTGCACCTTCACTGCACCAATACTGCACCATACAGAAACTCACTAACTCCCCCTCTTGTTGGATTGACAATCCCTGAGATTTCACAGTTGATAGTGAAGACACACAGGAAGCCAGAAGCACCAAATGAAGCAGCACTGCACATGATTTTGCTATAACTTTAGAGGTCATTTATGGTGCTGAACAGGGGCGGACTGGGAACTTAAAGTGGCCCTGGAAAAAATACTAAAAGTGGCCCCGTTTAGTAGTCGGGTCCAAATTGATGGAAGGCAGGGCCAGAAATACCATATTGTGGCACATTATACCACCCCAACAGAGTCAAATACCACAGTCCATCACAAAATACATGCCCCAAAAACTTCCACTGGCGGCCATGAGAAAGGCTCAGGCGGCCCCCTGGGCATCGGCCCACCGGGAAATTTCATTGTAAGGTCTATGGCCAATCCGCCCCTGGTGCTGAAATATGCCTATATTAGGTGTATTTCATGCACAGATTGCAGCACGACGGTTAGTTGCGCCACAATCCGCAAATTTTCTCCGCTCATGTCAGGTTTAAAAAATGTGGGCGTGGCAGGGGCGAGGAAGAGGGCGGGGATGGGGGGCGGGGAAGGGGACGGGCCAGCATGCCCGTCTCATTCATCACTTTCTACGGCTCATTCAGGTGTAGAAAAAGGTCTAACTGTAAGACTGCTAGGAAGCTGTGTTCCATTTAGAACTGGCGGATCCATAAAAAGAAACATTTCTCAGGATTAGAGGAGTGAATTTTCACAAGAAAGGTATGATTATGTTTCAGGGCACCTACCATACATGGCAGGATGCTTACTTTCAAGCAGATTTTAGAGGTGACAGGCTCCTTTTAAGATCAATCTCCCAATTTAACTCATTCAAATTGACAAGGTTGCAGGATATGAGTAATTTGGTTGACTGTATACACTGTCCACACTCCCATTAAATGTTCTGCAGCTTTATAAGAATATTCTCTGCTAAAGAGAGAAATTGCTTTAAAGCGGGTGTCTCACTTCAGCAATTCATTTATTATGTAGAAGAAGTTAATACAAGGCACTTACTAATGTGTTGTGATTGTCCATATTGCCTCCTTTGCTGGTTGGATTCATTTTTCCATCACATTGATAAGGATGGCTCTCAAATGGAGCCACAAAGTTTGTTTCTCTGCTCCAAATTAAAGTAATCCTAGGATTTTACATGCATGGAATAAACAACACTGACACCTTGTAGGGTCAAAGAGGTTCTTGTTTATTAGAGGAGGCTACAAGGGTTATATACCCCAGGGAGGAGTGAATGCTCTCCTGAGGGTTAGGATATATTTTATTGGTTAGTAATGCAAAATAAAGCCTCACTTCTGCTCATCTAGTCTAGCTAAAGAATGTAAACTATAGATAAGAGCAGGAGTTGTCCCGGAGCCGGCGCCATCTTGTAATGGCTTCACATCTTCAGTCTTCATATCCATAACAGTCCCCCCTTTGAAGCCATTTCAAGCACGGTGTTGTCTGTCCCTGATCTAAAGGGGCCTAACAATCTGTCCCATTGTGCCTGCGTCCTTTTCACCAGTTAGGAGACAATCTATCCCTAATAGATAGACTCCCTCTTAATGGACTTGCACAAAGGAAAGTCAGATTCTAACTCTGGCCTTAACATGGGCTTCACTGGAACTGCATGGGGGACTGCTCCGCTGACATCCGTCTGGTAGTCTTTTTCTTCATCCACTCTTGGTCAGGAATACTCCGGGCACCCAGGACCACTCACACTAAACTACTTTAAGCAAGGATTATGTGAATATGTGTTTAAGCTAAGTGCGGATTATGTGAATATGTGGATATATGCTAAAGCTATATATCACTTCTTTTTAGGTTAGTTGTCAGGCTTATCAACCATTCAAATACAGAGTCCCAAGGAATCTCCACTCCCGCCTCACAGCACTGTAGTTGAGGGAGGGCTGATGTCATCCAAGGGCACATGAATCTCCTTCCCGATGTCATCATATGGTTCAGTCATGATCATCTCTGGGATGGAGTTCTCCACTGCCTTTGTCAACATTTTCCTAGCACAAGGGATCACACAACAAACAGTTAGAGCAAGCTTTTTTAAGATTTAGCAAGATGACAACTCCTAACTGAGCAAGAGATTTTCTCCAGTCTTTCAGCAAGTCAAACCAGGCATCCCATGGATCACTAATGCCTGAGTTCCTTTTCAACTCCTCAGATAAAGATGTGAGTCCCTTCAGGGCATTCATCACTTGGCCATCTGGTCCCAGGTTATCTGGAATAAGAGTACAACAGCAGGTATCTCCTTATCATCTTACATACTCCACCTTTCTCTGCCAGGAGCATGTCCAATGCCATTCTGTTCTGGAATGCCATGATACTCGTGGGACCCACCTGATCCACAATCCCTTTCAGGGCATCTCTGGAGTAGTTCACAAATCTCTGCTGATTATAATCCACATTTTTGTTAATGCTGATAGTGGGAATAAGCAACTTGAATCCCACTGCCACCTAATCTCATGCTTTGAACTCATTGGGGATCCCCCTTGGGACTCCTATCGCATCTATGTATATATGTGTGTACAAGCTCTCAGCTGGTTTTCCTTTGAGCTTCACTGATGTGCTTGGAGTTAACATCATTTGTAATGGACCATCAAACCAGGGTTTAAGGACTGTTTTACGGTGTCCTTTAACCCCCAATCTCCAGGCACAGGTGGGTGGGTCCGTGGTAATTTATCAAGATCTGGAAGTGAAGCAAAAACTCGAGAATGTGTTTTCGTCAAACGCTTGTACAAACTGATCACATAATCTGTCAGACAACCACGTTGCATCTGGAGCTGCTGTGGGAAATACAATTCTGTCCTAGGGGCTGACCCCAAAAAGGACCTCAAAGGGACTAAAGCCTGTCTTACGGTTAAGGGTATACCTTACTGAAAAGAGGGCTAACAGCAGGCACTCTGTCCATGGCTTATCAGTCTGTGCCATGGCTTTTTGAGTCTTTTACTTTAGTGGGTTCAGTTCTTTCCTACTGCTGCTTTGTGTATGGTACGAAGCATTTTAGGCTTGTTCTACACCTAAATCTTAATCACCTTTTGCATCACTTCACCTGTAAAGTGAACACCTTGTCACCTTCAATGGCCTCTGGTACATTGTACCTACATACAACTTTGGCCATAATCTTCTTTGCTGTGGTTTAGGCTGTGACCTTAGCTACCAGGTATACTTCTAGCCATCCTGAAAACAAGTAATCACACACCAATACATACTTATACACACCCACCTTGGGTAGCTGAATGTAGTCTGCAAGCGTTGAGATGGATACAAGTGACGAAGTGCGTGTGTTTCTGAGGTACTGTAACCATCTGACCCACGTTTGTTCGGGGCACAAATCATACATCTTTGAGTATATCTGGCTCCTACAGTGCTGAACCCTGGAGCGTACCATGTGCTATGTACTAAATCACACAGCAGTTTTTGACTGGTGCGTCACTCCATGGGTTGCCTGTGCCATTGTGGGTTACAGGGACCTGGGAAGGCAGAGTTTTCCTTGAAACTTTATTAGTCCTTCCTTTGCCGTCCCCCCCTTTTGACACCCACTGGTCCCTTTCCTCCTTCCCTGCCTGGTTCTGTAAGGTATTAAGAACTTTTAGGGAAACAGGAGGAGTTATTTCAGGGACCCAAGCTGTGGCCACTAAGGCAGGGGTCTGCCTAGGCAATTTGGCAGCCATTTTTGCCACCTGATCTGCCTTGGCTTTCCCTTCGCCTCCTCTGTGTCTGTTTCACAGTGGCCTTTCGTTCTTATCACCGCCACTCAAGTTGGCAACATGAGGGGTTCCATCAGAGACCTCACCACTTCCTAATTTTTGATGGATTTACGTGAAGGGGTCATGAAGTCTCTGGCTTTCCAAATGGGCCCATAGCCGTGGGCTCAAAGGCATACATGGAATCAGTGTAAATGTTGGCTGTTTTTCCCTCTGCATCTCTGGAAACCATCTCCAGAGTCTCTGGACTCTCTTCTTGGGCAGACATGTGGTGGTAAGGACTCTGCATTTTTAGTGTCATGTTTAGTCACCGCTGCCCAACCTGTGTAGCACCTGCCATCCTGGCCATACCTCGATCCATCCACAAAGAGCACATGATCTAATCTAATGGCTGACTTATCATATCCCACTGTCTCTTGTGACATCATCTGCCAACAGTCATGAGGTGCCTTAACTCTTCCCTCCCCCCCTTGCTCCAGAGGCAACAGGGTGGCTGGATTCAAAGTATTACAACTTTGATACTAACATTGTTAGGCAACAAAATGGAACACTGCATTCTCAAAGGGCGGGCATTAAAAAGATTTTTGGGTTATACCTATGTGAGGATAAATGTAATATCATGAGGAGCAGTTAAGTGAGGACAACTGAGGCAGGGCCATTCACTTCTATACAATACAATACAATCTAAATGTAATAATCTGATAGACCCAGTGCGGGGGAGTGCCTTTGAACATGAAAGGCATCCATCTACTACCTCTTCTGTAAAGTGGAAGGGGCTAGAGGACAAACAATCATAAAAAACGGGGTGGAGCCTGACCGCAAGCGAGATGCGTGCTTCACGCTGAGCTCCAGACCCACGATCCCACACCTCGTCTAATTCAGGAACATTCAGCGCCCTACAATGGTGAAAATCGGCAGAGACAGGTCCAGAGAGGCTCCCTCTATACTGAGGAACAAGAAAAATCAACAAGATATGGATCGCTTCTTGCGAAAAAAGCTGGCAACCTCTCCGGCCCGCTCAGACAAGGTGCGCGCGAAACAGAGGACGAGATGGAAGAAGACGCCAGTACTTTCCAGGTAGAGGGAGATCCCACACCCTCAGATGAGAGTGAAGCACTCACTAAGTCTTTCTTCAAAGCCACCCTATCTCAAGCCCTAGCCCCATTACTGAGGGAAATTAAGGATCTTAGACAAGACTTAAAATCTCAGGGGCACAGGGTGGAAACCCTGGAATCTAACCAGGGTTTAATCACTGCGCATAGCTCAGCCATGGTTCAAGCAATGGGGGCGAAACTTACCTCGCTCGACAATGCCTATCTTCTTATCGAGGACCAAGAAAATAGGAGCCGACGCAAGAACCTTCGGTTCAAAGGCATCCCAGAGGACATTCCTCCATCTGAGTTGGAAGCCACCATGGTAGAAATTTTTGTGGATCTATTAGGTGAGGAGAGGGCCCAATCTATAGTTATTGAACGGATACATAGGTCTCTGCGCCCTCCACCGCAACAAAATGAACCACCTAGAGATGTTATCTGTGGCTTGCTGTGCTTCAAAGACACTGCAGCAATACTCAAAGCAGCAAGAGATAAAAGAAATCTGACCATCAACGATGCTCCTGTCTTGCTTTTTCCAAGACTTGGCCCCATCTACTCTCTTTAAACGCCGGGCCCTTAAACCTCTCACTGACCAATTGCGCTCAGTGAGAATACTTTACAGGTGGCTGTTTCCTTTTGGACTTACCTTTCTCAAAGATGGACGAAGATGCACGATACGAGTACCTTCGGATCTCCAGACGGCATGGTCTATCCTGGACATTGCTCCGTTACATGTACATTCCTGGCTGCCGGTGGACATCTCATTAGCCAAGCTACCATCTCTGCCAAGGATTGAAGCCTGGTCGGTCGCTTCCAGAAAGAAATCGCCGAGCAGCAAGAGGCGCATAGTCTAACCAATGACCTAGGCAGTTTGCTCTCCCATGCCTCATGATTACTCCAGTCTCAGTGACAACTGTCTGTTATAGCATAAGTATATTTAGCAACCTATTATACCGTCTTACTGGTTAGTTATACTTTTTAGTCATGCTAGGTTACTCTCCTTTCACATAATGTTTATCTTAGATTTATGCTACTATTATATACTTGCATTTTTCAGTGCCGACATCCTTGGGTTCTATTTTACTGTGACCGAACAATCCGGTCTAATCTAACACACAATGGTGATGGCTTTTGAAGAGACTCATAGGATGCTGCCACTGACTTGTAATGCAGCTTTTAATTCTGTTATGCCTTATACTCAGGATTGTATTACTTCCACTTTATCTTGCCTCTGATCTGTTGCCAAGGGCACATTTGGTATTTAGATTAAGGAACTGTTAGTCTGACTTGTCTTACCACTAGAGGTGTGGGTAGTGGTGCACGGTTAGGTTGTGACTAGAGATGAGCGAGTAGTGTTCGATCGAGCCGGTATTCGATCGAATACTACGATATTCGGCACACTCGATTTCAATCGAGTATAACGGCGATGGCGCACTTAGAATTCGTTTCCCCTCCCACCTTCCCTGGCGCTCTTTTTCCACCAATCAACATGCAGGGGGGGTATGACAGGCACGCTGAGCACGCTGGCAGCGCGAAAACAGCGTCTACATGGATTGGCTGGAAAAACCATGTGACCTCGAATCATAAAAACTCAGCTCTTCCTGCTCGTACGCATATGCTGCGTGAACTTAGTCAGGGACAGAGGCTGGAGAAGGGAGAGACAGATTTTAGCTGTTGGACAGGCAGGAGCGTGATTAAAAGCCCTTATCAGGGCTACTACAGTGGACTTCAGTGATAGCTTTACTACAATATAGACTTTACAGAGAACGGCTGCTGTATTCAGGGATAGCTGCTGGAGTAGGGACAGAGAGAGGCATTAGTGGTGTATTAGGTGCTCTGCTACATACCAAACTATATTTGGCACTACTGCTGTGTACTTTGAAATATACAATATCTAGGCATTTTAATAGGCCACTGTACTGTGCGTTCTCTTGCTAAATTATCTCACATACCTGGTGTAAATACCCACCGTCTGTTCAGTTACTACACGGCTGTGTACTTTGAAATATACAATATCTAGGCATTTTAATAGGCCACTGTACTGTGCGTTCTCTTGCTAAATTATCTCACATACCTGGTGTAAATACCCACCGTCTGTTCAGTTACTACACGGCTTTGTACTTTGAAAATATACATATCTAGGCCATTTAATAGGCACTGTACTGTGCGTTTTCTTGTTAAAGTATCTCACATACCTGGTGTACATACCCACCGTCTGTTCAGTTACTAC
>ONZH01019242.1:0-49924 GCA_900303285.1 Rhinella marina
ATTGTAATCCAAATGGGTAATAAAATAGCAGCAAAGGTTCCTTAAAAAACCCTTTTTCAAGGGGCTCCCCAATGACCTGAAAAGGAGGAAAAAAGGGATGAGGCGCGCGTACGCGCAACTTGGTTAAAAAATTTTTTTGATGGGGGGAGTCCTGACAAACCATATCTATCTGGGTGAGGACAAACTCAGGGCAACAAAAATAAAAACAAAGGCCAACTAGTGCTCACCCTTCAAGTAAAGTCCACGTTGTGGCTCCCATAAAAGCTGTAGGATCCTTACTTAAGGGCCTGCAGGTCCTCTTCACTGCTGCTGGAGCTAAAAGACATGAGAGGGCGCTCCTTCCTCATGAAAGCCACACTGGCTGCGGCAGCAGAGCTCCACCGACCTCTCAGGGATGGTCTTGGTAGTGACCGGGTGGTCACACTGGCAAGGGCCGTGGCAACTTCGGCCTTGCCCTTTACCTTGTAGGGGCCAGATCCTCCCACCGGCATACAAGGTGACAGAATCTCCGGCTCTAAAGGCTCCGGTAACGGTCTTCCGCGAGTGGCGGACTGTGCGGCCTGCACCTGCCATGGGTATGGCAGTTGGTATTGTACCACCGATGGCTGGTACATGAAACTGTTGGTGGTCATCTGTCCCACATGAAGGATCGGTGGTGGGGGCAACTCTATTATCAGAGGTTCCAGCTGAGTTTGGGATTTCTCCTCAGATCGCAGAGTCTCATCATTGGTCTCATGGGAACAACGAGCCTCTTCTGCGGCCTGGGCCTCTTCAGTCCAGTCTTCCAGGGGCGCTGCAGGAATAGCTGGTCGTGTAATGAGTTTCACCCCAGTAGCAAAGGGGCCTTGAAGGCTCTTCATAGGGGTATACTCCACGTAATCCCCTGCGTGGAGATTGGATGGGCAAATGGCGGTTCACGTATAATTCTTCTGCCGTCTCCTCATCTGCGATAAAACCAACTCCCCGTTCGACACTGAACCACATAACGGTACCCTTTCTGCTCTCCAGCTTGGGGTCACCAGACCGTGGGTGCTCCAACACCTGCACAACCCAATCCTCTACCAACTTTTTGTATTCCCAGAGGGTTAGGGCGTTCCAGGTGCCAGCTTCGGGGACCATCAAATTTTGGCGAAGGGAGTAGTCCTTGCGCTGCGGAACTCCTGCCGCCTCCGCTGCGTCATCCGGCGGAGTGAACACCTCAGCGGGCACCTCAACCGACTTCTTAGGCTGCCGGACATGTTGAGAGACGTATATATCCTCCGGTTCCTTCTCCTCTTAGGGATAGGTGCCCCACACCATGCCTCCCCAGTCAGGGCCTTGCTGATTCGCCATCTTAATTGCCTGAGTTGCCTCATCTTTCTCTCGCTCTGGAGAAGGAAGCGGAGCTACCGGGGAGGAGTCTTCATCGCTAATGAATTGAATTTGTACGCAACAGCGTATAGAGTAACTTATACGTAGCAATAGCGTAAAATTTATAGAAGAAACTACATAGCAAATGCGTACAAAGCCGAAGTGAATCACCTAATATTCGGATTCGCTTCGCAGCTAAAAATTCCCAAGATTCTATACGAATCAATGAATTGACTAATCGATTCGCTCATATCTACATCTCACCAATCACAAGTAAGAACATTGTGTTACATCATAGTGCAAGCTTAAACATCGAATATAGACACCCCATGTTAGCAAACACAGGCGGCAATTATAACAATATATACTCATATTATCATATACATGAATAAAAGTGAAGCATAGGTGAAAGTGTATTAAAATCCATTAAGTATGATAAAATACATAAACTCAAAAGAGCATCGGAACAACGGACATGAGCCCTGCACATACTATAATTAATTAGCGTCTGTAAAAGAAAAACGCACATGTCCAAATACACTGTGGCAGGTACGCAGACATCCAGTAGCGCAACGCCGGCCCGGCATCACGTCACATGACCGGTCACATGCCCAATGATGTCAGTGAATGGCATCAAACCCCGGAAGTGCGTCCATACCAACAGTTACCACAACAAATGTAGATGTCAGCGCTAGAGATGAGCGAGTAGTGAAATATTCAAAAGTTCGAAATTCGATTCGAATAGACCGCGAAATTCGACTATTCGACCGAATATCGAATCCCATTAAAGTCTATGGGAAAAAAATGCTCGCCACTTGGAAATCTCAATTCGACCACTTGGAGGTCACCAAGTCCACCCTGAAACCTCAGAAAAGGATGCCAACACTGCTGGAATGCAACTGGGACAGCAGGGGAAGCATGTCTGGGTGCATATAACGCGCCCAAGTCGCACTATTACGCCACTATCACAGCCTCTCAACAATACACTCCAAAGACAATCTAACCTCTCTGTAAAGTGAGACCATACAAGGAAACCTTCTTTCCTCTACATTGCCATGGACCCCAAGCCAAACTAGACAAAAAAGAAGATGAAATTCTGCACCCCTTAAAATCACGTTGCCTATGACAACCACAGATGGCATAGGCAAGGGGGAAAGCAATCAAGCCATCACTATTTTTCCCTCTGTGCCATCCCTGCCTTGCCCAGGCACATGTCCCAAAACATCATCCACGCCCGAGTAACACGGTTACTGCAAAAGGCCATTTGACCACCAACACTTTGGTTTGAGGCCGGGGATGCTACATCTCCCTGACAGCACACTGGGTGAATGTTGTGGAGGCGGGGACGGGCAAACCTGCTACCCCCACCCAAGTTTGGGGCCTTGGTTCTGTCTGGATTTCCGCAACCCTTACAGACAGCTCGGCAAACCCCTCCTTCTCCTTCTAGATTCTCCTTTTAAATCTGTCCACCACCCAGTCAAGTCCACAAAGTCCAGTCTCGTCGATAGCCTGCAGAAACTGCAGGGACCTCACTCTGACCCTCCTTCCTCCCACCCTGCCCAATGTTATCAACCCAGTGTTCCCACCCATGCAAGAATCGCAGGAGCTATCTGAGGATTTTGTTTGTTCTGATGCCCAAACACTGGAGCAAGCTCCATCTCTAGCTGATGGTGGTGTGGAACGGGCACTAAAGTGTAAAATGATTAGGGACGATGATGAGACACAGTTGCCAGCAAGGGAGGCTGTTGGAGCAAAGTGAGGCAGTGTAAGAGGAGGTGGTTGAGTATGACGAAGTCAGTGACCCGACCTGGCCCAGTGTCATGTCTAGCAGGTAAAGCAGTGGGGATGTTGAGGGATGCGTAGGACCGCAAAAGGCAGGAAGAGGCCGTGGGCTGGCCAGAGGCTCATGGAGAAGGCAGGCTAGAGCCCGCAGGGCCGCATCTCTTCCCTATAACAGGCCCCCACACAAAGCTCTCCCATCGAGGGCTCTTAGGTCCTTGTTGTGAAAATATTTTAATGAGTGCGCAAAGTTAGCTTGAGGTGAGCCCTCGAAAAAATTATATGGTGGCCCAAGAGGTGAGACCTCTTAAAAATTGTATTAAGGCCCAAGAGGTGAGCCATAATAAAAATTGTTTGTAGGCCCAAGAGGTGAGACGTCTTAAAAATTGTGTGGAGGCTAAAGAGGTGAGACCTCTTAAAAATTATGTGGAGGCCCAAGAGGTGAGACCTCTTAAAAATTATGTGGAGGCCCAAGAGGTGAGACCTCTTAAAAATTTTGTGGAGGCCCAAGAGGTGAGACCTCGATAAAATTATGTGGAGGCCCAAGAGGTGAGACCTCGATAAAATTATGTGGAGGCCCAAGAGGTGAGACCTCTTAAAAATTATGTGGAGGCCCAAGAGGTGAGACCTCGATAAAATTATGTGGAGGCCCAAGAGGTGAGACCTCGATAAAATTATGTGGAGGCCCAAGAGGTGAGACCTCTTAAAAATTATGTGGAGGCCCAAGAGGTGAGACCTCGATAAAATTATGTGGAGGCCCAAGAGGTGAGACCTCTTAAAAATTATGTGGAGGCCCAAGAGGTGAGACCTCTTAAAAATTTTGTGGAGGCCCAAGAGGTGAGACCTCTTAAAAATTATGTGGAGGCCCAAGAGGTGAGACCTCTTAAAAATTTTGTGGAGGCCCAAGAGGTGAGCCATAAATATATAATTTTTTTTATTTACGGAGCAATTCTACGGCGGTTAAGGAGGAGGAGGAGGAGGTGGAGGAGGAAATGGCACTTCATACAGATGGCACTTCACTTTTGGCTGCTTTCCACTGTTGGAGAAGCAAAGTCCGGGTCAATCCACTTGCTGTTCATTTTGATTAGCGTCAGCCTGTCGGCACTGTCGGTTGACAGGCGGCTGCGCTTATCGGTTATAATGCCCCCGGCTGCGCTGAACACCCTTTCGGATAGCACGCTGGCGGCAGGGCAGGCAAGCACCTCCAAGGCGTACAGGGACAGTTCCAGCCACGTGTCCAACTTGGAGACCCAGTAAGTGTAGGACGCCGAGGGATCGGGGAGGACAGGGTTACGGTCTGCCAGGTACTCCCGCAACATCCGCCGATACTTGTCCCTCCTGCTGATAGCGGGCCCCGCAGTGATGGAAGTTGCACGAGGGGGTGCCATGAACGTGTCCCACACCTTGGAGAGTGTTCCCCTGGTGGCTGTGGGCCTGATCGATGTTGAGGGACTCTGGGAGACCCTCTCCTCTCTGCCGCCAGCGATGGTGGGTGGGAAAATCTCCATCATGTTCTGCACGAGTTCCCTCTGGTATTCCAGCAATCGATTCGTCCTCTCCTCTACCGGAATAAAAGAGGAGACGTTATCTTTATACCGGGGGTCCAGGATTGCGAAGACCCAGTACAGTTTGTTCTCCACTATCCGGACAACACGTGTGTCCCGGGAAAAGCAGCCCAGCATGAAGTCAGCCATGTGTGCCAGACTCTGAATAGGCATGACGTCACTGCCCCCACCAGAAGGATCACTTGCCATTTCCTCCTCTTCCTCTTCCGCCTCCTCTCCGCCCCATCCGCGCTGAACCAATGGGACGCACACAGCCTGACTGCTACCCTCGCCGCCAGCATCCTCCTCCTCTTCCACAGCCACCTCCACGTCGTCCTCCTCCTCCTCATCCTCCTCCTCCTCCTGCAACTGCCACCGAGAAGCAGACAAAAGTGTGGTCTGACTGTGTAGCTCCGTTGCGTCTCCTCCTACCCCCGTCTCCTCTGCGTGCAATGCGTTCTCCCTTATTGCGATGAGCGATTCTTTAAGGACGCATAGGAGCGGGATGGTTACGCTCACTATAGCGTCCTCGCTGCTGACCTTCTTGGTGGACTCCTCAAAGATACGCAGTACATCGCATATGTCTGCCATCCATGGCCACTCGTGGTTGGCAAACTGAGGGAGCTGAGTTGGAGGCACGCGTGGATTCATAATCTGGTACTCCATCAATGCTCTCTGCTGCTCACACACCCTGGCCAACATGGAATAGGTGGAATTCCAGCGAGTCGGCAGGTCGCACAACAGCCGATGTTCAGGCAAATGGAGGCGTTGCTGGAGTTTTTTTAAGCTAGCAGCAGCTACAGTTGACTTCCGAAAGTGAGCGCACAAGCGCCGCACTTTCACCAGTAGCTCTGCCAGGTTGGGGTAAGTCTTTAGAAATTTTTGGACTACCAGATTAAAAACGTGGGCCAGGCATGGTACGTGATTGAGTTCGGCAAGCTCCAGAGCCGCCACCAGGTTACGGCCGTTATCGCACACGACCATGCCTGGTCCTAGCTGCAGCGGCGACAGCCACATCTCCGTCTGCTGCAATATGGCGTCCCTCACCTCTGGGGCGCTGTGCTTCCTGTCGCCCAAGCTGATGAGCTTAAGCACCGCCTGCTGACGTCTCCCCGCGCCAGTGCTGCAACGCTTCCAGCTAGCGGCTGAGGGCGATGTTAAGGCAGAGGAGGAGGAGGAAGAGGAGGGGGGTTTATCAGAACCCGTGCTGGCAATCTTGGGCGGGGGTGGTAGGTAGGCCGTCTCTGTTTGCGACCCCGTCCCCGCTTCCACAACATTCACCCAGTGTGCCGTCAAAGAGATGTATCGTCCCTGGCCGCAAGCGCTTGTCCACGAGTCGGTGGTCAAGTGGACCTTTGCGCTGACTGCGTACCTCAGGGCCCGCCTGATGTTACGCGACACGTGCTGGTGCAGGGCGGGGACGGCACTCCGGGAAAAGTAGTGGCGGCTGGGGACGGAATAGCGAGGTGCGGCAGCCGCCATCAGGTCGCGGAAGGCCTGCGTCTCCACAAGCCTAAACGGCAACATCTCCAGGGCCAGCAGTTTGGAGATGTGGCAGTTTAAGGCTTGGGCTTGGGGGTGACTCGAGGCGTACTTCCGCCTGCGGTCGAACGCCTGCGAGATGGACAGTTGTTGGGACGAGGAGTGTGAAGGTGCAGGCGAAGAGGCGGGGGAAGGGGAGGCTGAAGGAGAAGGCCCCAAAGTAGCCGAGGCAGAGGCAGATGTGGAGGTGTCCTGGCTGGAGGTCTGGACCGCAGTGGCAGCACACAACAAAGGGGAAGAGGCAGTGGCAGCAAGACCGGGCGCAGGTTGTATTGCGTTTGCTCTCTCCCACTCAGCCCAGTGCTTGACTTCCAAGTGACGCCGCATGCCTGAGGTGGTCAGATTGCTCTTCTCAGAGCCCCTACTCAGTTTTGAGTGGCAGAGTGTGCAAACCGCGCTCAGTTTGTCATCCGCACAAACATTAAAAAATCTCCACACCACAGAAGTACGAGGCCTCGATGGGGGAGCTTCGCGCGACTGCCCGCTGCCGGGAACAGCTTCGGCCCTGCTGGCTGTGGCCTCACTTCTCTGTCTGGACTGTCCTCTGCCTGTGGACATCCCTCTGCCTGTGGACATCCCTCTGCCTGTGGACATCCCTCCTGGACATCCCTCTGCCTCTGGACATCCCTCTGCCTCTTGCTGCCTTTTTCGGTGCTGCGCAGACCACCACCTCTCCACTGCTTTCCCCGCTGGACATCACCCCTGGCCAAGTGGGGTCGGTCATTTCGTCATCCACCACCTCCTCTTCCTCACTCTGCTCCTCCTCCTGCCCACTGGACATTCCAACAGCCTCCCTTGATGGCAACTGCGTCTCATCATCATCATCGCTCATGATAACAGATGCTGGTTCAGGGTCCACATCAGCAGGAGATGGCGAAAACTCAAGTGTTTGGGCATCACTACAAACAAATTCCTCTGCTAGCTCCTGGGATTCTTCCGGCACATCTGAAAAAGGACCCGAAAAGAGCTCCTGGGAGGGGTCAATGGTGGGATGACTCTGTTGGCCAGGTGTGGAGGAAGGAGGGTCAGAGTGAGACTGTGTGGATGACTGGCTGGTGGACAACTGTGTGGAAGCGCTATCGGCTATCCATTGCACCACCTGTTCAACCTGCTCAGGCCTCAACAGCGGTGTAACCCGCCCCCTGCTTAACTGTCCCATAAAGGCAGGGATTCTGGATGAGCGGGATCCTGGCTGACCCTCACCAGCACGCATTGTATCCCCACTGGCTTCAACAAGGCCCCCAACAGCATTTCCGCGCCCCCGTCCTCGTCCACGTCCTATTCCGCTAGCCCCCCTCCGCATTTTATTTTTTTTTGGTTACAATATTTTGCCTTCACAGCCGTGTACTAACAGATCAGACGGTGTGTATTAACACCAGGTATATAAAATTATTTTGCAAGAGAACGCACAGTACAGTTGCCAATAAAAAGGCCTATATATTTTATATTTCGAGGTACACAGCCGTGTACTAACAGATCAGACGGTGTGTATTAACACCAGGTATATAAAATTATTTTGCAAGAGAACGCACAGTACAGTTGCCAATAAAAAGGCCTATATATTTTATATTTCGAGGTACACAGCCGTGTACTAACAGATCAGACGGTGTGTATTAACACCAGGTATATAAAATTATTTTGCAAGAGAACGCACAGTACAGTTGCCAATAAAAAGGCCTATATATTTTATATTTCAAGGTACACAGCCGTGTACTAACTTTTCAGACGGTGTGTATTAACACCAGGTATATAAAATTATTTTGCAAGAGAACGCACAGTACAGTTGCCAATGAAAAGGCCTATATATTTTATATTTCAAGGTACACAGCCGTGTACTAACTGTTCAGACGGTGTGTATTAACACCAGGTATGTAAAATTATTTTGCAAGAGAACGCACAGTACAGTTGCCAATGAAAAGGCCTATATATTTTATATTTCAAGGTACACAGCCGTGTACTAACTGTTCAGACGGTGTGTATTAACACCAGGTATATAAAATTATTTTGCAAGAGAATGCACAGTACAGTTGCCAATGAAAAGGCCTATATATTTTATATTTCGAGGTACACAGCCGTGTACTAACAGATCAGACGGTGTGTATTAACACCAGGTATATAAAATTATTTTGCAAGAGAACGCACAGTACAGTTGCCAATGAAAAGGCCTATATATTTTATATTTCGAGGTACACAGCCGTGTACTAACAGATCAGACAGTGTGTATTAACACCAGGTATATAAAATTATTTTGCAAGAGAACGCACAGTACAGTTGCCAATAAAAAGGCCTATATATTTTATATTTCAAGGTACACAGCCGTGTACTAACTTTTCAGACGGTGTGTATTAACACCAGGTATATAAAATTATTTTGCAAGAGAACGCACAGTACAGTTGCCAATAAAAAGGCCTATATATTTTATATTTCAAGGTACACAGCCGTGTACTAACTGTTCAGACGGTGTGTATTAACACCAGGTATATAAAATTATTTTGCAAGAGAACGCACAGTACAGTTGCCAATGAAAAGGCCTATATATTTTATATTTCAAGGTACACAGCCGTGTACTAACTGTTCAGACGGTGTGTATTAACACCAGGTATGTAAAATTATTTTGCAAGAGAACGCACAGTACAGTTGCCAATGAAAAGGCCTATATATTTTATATTTCAAGGTACACAGCCGTGTACTAACTGTTCAGACGGTGTGTATTAACACCAGGTATATAAAATTATTTTGCAAGAGAACGCACAGTACAGTTGCCAATGAAAAGGCCTATATATTTTATATTTCAAGGTACACAGCCGTGTACTAACTGTTCAGACGGTGTGTATTAACACCAGGTATGTAAAATTATTTTGCAAGAGAACGCACAGTACAGTTGCCAATGAAAAGGCCTATATATTTTATATTTCAAGGTACACAGCCGTGTACTAACTGTTCAGACGGTGTGTATTAACACCAGGTATATAAAATTATTTTGCAAGAGAACGCACAGTACAGTTGCCAATAAAAAGGCCTATATATTTTATATTTCAAGGTACACAGCCGTGTACTAACTTTTCAGACGGTGTGTATTAACACCACGTATATAAAATTATTTTGCAAGAGAACGCACAGTACAGTTGCCAATGAAAAGGCCTATATATTTTATATTTCTAGGTACACAGCCGTGTACTAACTGTTCAGACGGTGGGTATTTACACCTGGTATACAAAAAGGGTATTGCAGGCACACAGAACCCAGAACACTAGAGCCAAATAAACTGTATTTAAAAAAAAAAAAAAGTACACAGCCGTATACTGCCAGAAGATCAGATGGTGCATATACACACTAGGTATATAACAGGGTTTTGCAGCCAAAAAGAACGCAGAACAGTAGTGCCAAATATAGTTTGGTATGTAGCAGAGCACCTAATACACCACTAATGCCTCTCTCTGTCCCTACTCCAGCAGCTATCCCTGAATACAGCAGCCGTTCTCTGTAAAGTGTATATTGTAGTAAAGCTATCACTGTACTGCACTATAGTAGCCCTGATAAGGGCTTTTAATCACGCTCCTGCCTGTCCAACAGCTAAAACCTGTCTCTCCCTTCTCCAGCCTCTGTCCCTGACTAAGTTCACGCAGCATATGCGAACGAGCAGGAAGAGCTGAGTTTTTATGATTCGAGGTCACATGGTTTTTCCAGCCAATGCATGTAGACGCCGTTTTCGCGCTGCCAGCGTGCTCAGCGGGCCTGTCATACCCCCCCTGCATGGTGATTGGTGGAAAAAGAGCGCCAGGGAAGGTGGGAGGGGAAACGAATTCTAAGTGCGCCATCGCCGTTATACTCGAACGAAATCGAGTGCGACGAATAGCGTAGTATTCGATCGAATACCAGCTCGATCGAACACTACTCGCTCATCTCTAGTCAGCGCTAATGTATAGGTAAGTATAAATACACCGAACACAAAGATAAAGGTAGTGGAACTTTTCAACCTTTTGCCACATTTCAGGCTTCAAACAAAAAGATATAACATTTAAAATTTTTGGTGAAGAATCAACAACAAGTGGGTCACAATTGTGAAGTGAAACGAAATTTATTGGATCATTTAAACTTTTTTTGTAATAATAAAACTGAAAAGTGGGGCGTGCAAAATTATTCTGCCCATTTACTTTCAGTTCAGAAAACTCACTCCAGAAGTTCATTGAGTATATCTGAATGATCCAATGTTGTCCTAAATGACTGATGAAGATAAATAGAATCCACCTGTGTGTAATCAAGTCTCCGTATAAATGCACCTGCTCTGTGATAGTCTCAGGGTTCTGTTTAAAGCACAGAGAGCATCATGAAAACCAAGGAACACACCAGGCAGGTCCGTGATACTGTTGTGGAGAAGTTTAAAGCTGGATTTGGATACCAAAAGATTTCCCAAGCTTTAAACATCCCAAAGAGCACTGTGCAAGCGATCATATTGAAATGGAAGGAGTATCAGACCACTGCAAATCTACCAAGACCCGGCCGTCCCTCTAAACTTTCATCTCAGACAAGGAGAAGACTGATCAGAGATGCAGCCAAGAGGCCCATGATCACTCTGGATGAAGTGCAGAGATCTACAGCTGACGTGGGAGAGTCTGTCCATAGGACAACAATCAGTCCAACACTTCACAAATCTGGCCTTTATGGAAGAGTGCCATTAAGAAAGCCATTTCTCAAAGATATCCATAAAAAGTCTTGTTTACAGTTTGCCACAAGCCACCTGGGAGACTCACCAAACATGTGGAAGAAGGTGCTCTGGTCAGATGAAACCAAAATCAAACTTTTTGGAAACAATGCAAAACTATATGTTTGGCGTAAAAGCAACACAGCTCATCACCCTGAACACACCATCCCCACTGTCAAACATGGTGGTGGCAGCATCATGGTTTGGGCCTGCTTTTCATCAGCAGGGACAGGGAAGATGGTTAAAATTGATGGGAAGATGGATGGAGCCAAATACAGGACCATTCTGGATGAAAACCTGTTGGAGTCTGCAAAAGACCTGAGATTAGGACGAAGATTTATCTTCCAACAAGACAATGATCCCAAATATAAAGCAAAATCTACAATGGAATGGGTCAAAAATAAAAGTATCCAGGTCTTAGAATGGCCAAGTCAAAGTCCAGACCTGAATCCAATTGAGAATATGGGGAAAGAGCTGAAAACTGCTGTTCACAAACGCTCTCCATCCAACCTCAAAGAACTTGAGCTGCTTTGTAAGGAAGAATGGGCAAGAATTTCAGTCTCTAGATGGGCAAAACTGATAGAAACATACCCCAAGCGACTTGCAGCTGTAATCGCAGCAAAAGGTGGCGCAACAAAGTATTAATGCATGGGGGCAGAATAATTTTGCACGCCCCACTTTTCAGTTTTATTATTACAAAAAAAGTTTAAATGATCCAATAAATTTCGTTCCACTTCACAATTGTGATCCACTTGTTGATGATTCTTCACCAAAAATTTAAAATGTTGTATCTTTTTGTTTGAAGCCTGAAATGTGGCAAAAGGTTGAAAAGTTCCAGGGGCGGAATACTTTCGCAAGGCACTGTAGTCCTAGGACTCAAGCAACCCACTGTATTACAGCTCCATATTAACCTCTGAGTTATACAGAGCCATCATGTGTCTGGACTTTTTTTACCTTTGTCGAAAGAAAGGTATAACATCAACAAACTGCGGTTCAGTACAAAGAAAAGACCTCAAGTGGTATTACTTTTATAGACAGAGCTATACTCTGCCAAGTCTGAAGGAAGAATTGGATGGGAAGGTTGGATGCAGTTACAAAAAATGGTTATACTTTTTTTCTTCTTTTCTCTTGTTGTAAATTATTGTGGTAAATGATCAAGTAGACTCTATGGAAATCGGATGTTTGGTGAGTAGCCCAATGTGCTCTTCACTATTTTCTATTAACTTTCTTTGACTTTGATTTCATATGAAGGTATGATAGTTTATATGGTGCCATAGTGAGGCACCATATAGCAGCAGATAAAGTGCCTATGGAGTTGCAGAGCAGAGCCCAGAGATTCAGAGCCCAGAGGTTTCGTACCGCTCCTGTGCATGAGGCCTCAGTAAACTGCATTTTTTGTATCCACATTCACAGTCTAGAAAATAGGCTCCGACATAGTAGGTTTAACGCATAGATAAATACCACAGCAGTCACAGTTTTGAAGAACATTGTCGCTGTGCAAATTTCTTTGCAGCTGAGTTTACCATAACTTCAGGGCTCACATTAATCTTTATGTCATGCTCCTCATATCACATAGAAGGCTCCTTTTAACGCATTTCTTTTTGTTGCTTTAAATTACTCCAATCTGCTGGCTCGCCTCAGCCTGTGCTGTCCAAATCAGTATAGTATACGATACGCTGTAAGAGCTGCTGTGAGCAGGAGCCTCTTTTATTATTTTCTGTGACACATGGAGAAACTACGGTACTTGCTTTGTGTTCCAAAACTTCCTGCTAGTTTTCCATGGTACCTGTTAGCAAAGGAAACACAAAGCTAAACTTCAGAATAGACTCCTACAGAAGAGTTACTGAGGAACCAGACACCATAAATACAAGCGAGATGCAAAAAAGAATGAGGGTGAGGGCAACACAAAAAACAGATGATTCAGAAACACAGGCATACCTGCCAATAATCCCAATATTCATGGGACTAGGACTATTTGTGGAATAGGACAACTAAAGGAGCTGGTTTTATGCTATTTTGTATCATAAATTTGTCTCTGGCATATGTTTGAGGTTTTCTGGGTTGGAACAGTATTATATCATACACTGTATGGTCAAACATGAGCTTTGTACAGACATAATAAAACACCAATAGAAGTAGATGGAAATCTACATACCATACATGTCCCCAAAAGTGGGGAAAAATGTCAGTGTGCATTTTATAGGACAAATACTAATGATCGCTTCCATTATGGAAGTGCTCATTAGTTCAGTAGAATGGGGAGCGATGAATACAGTGCTCATTCTACTGGCAGTACCCACCCCTCCCTGGTCTTCTTCTGCCTGTGCAGTATGATTTACTGTGACCTGTGCACAACCTGAGGACGTAGGCCCACTCTGTGACCTCATGGTGTCTGATATTGGGTAACAGCACAGTGTTGAAAAAAGAGTGCTGGATCTCTCTAGTGGCAGTGTAGTCCAGATAAGAAGAGGAGATTTTTTTTTTCTGATCTAAGATCTAATTAAAATTGGAGGTCTGATTGTGGGTCCAATCTGAGGTCTAATTAAATTTGGAGGTCTGATTGGGGGTGCGATCTGAGGTCTGATTAAAATTAGGGGTCTGAGCTGAGGTCTGATTAACATTGGGAGACTGATTGGAGGTCTGAGTTGAGGTCTGATTAACATTGGGGAACTAATTAGGGGTCTGGGCTGAGATCTGATTAACATTGCGGGTCTGTTTGGGGATCTGAGTTGAGGTCTGACTAACGGATCCGTCTGGTTTCCGTTATGCAGGACAGGAACAAAGTCTTGTTGACAGGACTTTTTTTTCTGTCCTGCATAACAGAAACCAGAAGGATCCATTATCCTTCCCCATAGACTTATATTAGGACGGAGCAAAACGGAATGCCTCTTAAAGGCTTCCGTTTTGCATTCCGTCTGGCCATTCCGCTATACTCCGTAATAAATGGAACCTATAACGGACTGCCATAACATTAATGCGAACCCACCCATACTTTGATAAACCATTGAGAGCCCATGCCAGAGGTTCCCCGAGGTACTTGTCCATGTCAGTTCTATACAAGTGAATGGAACGGTGGACCAACATGCACATTATCACTCCATTCAGAGAGGGGACACGGGGACCTTCTGTTCTTAGGATGGTTGGGGGTCCCAGAAGTCAGACCTCATGCAATCTGACATTTATCACCAATCCTGGGCATTGATGATAAATGCTTACTGTGGAATGACCCTTTTAAAAAAGAAAAGCTTAATGCTTTAAATATCAAGATGGAGTCATGTGTGTTGGGCATGTTTCTATCAATTGAAGATAAAACTAAATTGCTTCTGTACTTTATGGTTTTGCTTTTACTCTTACTAGGCAGTTTTTGTGAGACATATGATACAACTCGTCTATAATAAAAAGCTTCTGTTCCATTTAAAATAAATGAAAGAATATTGTGACCGGAGCTGCCACCATCAGAAGCTGGATCATTTGTGGAGAGTAGACAGATTTTTACATGCTGACCCGTATGTGTCTAACAATGGGATTTTAGCCTATCTTATATCATTTCTCATTTTTAAGAGGCGACAAATCAAGCATGCTCTTTGGAGCTCACTACATCACTTGTTCTCCTGCCTTCTTCTCATTGATGATGTGTTGAGCAGGCCTGCTGAGCTTAGCAACAGTTGTCAGACATAGGGGAATGTCTGCTACACAGAGTGATTAACTGTAACAACAATGGGGGCAAGGAGAATAGAGAAGATGTAAGTAAGTGTGAAAAACTGCAATCTAAAAGGACCGGTTTGAAACTTAGCTTCCTAACAATAGAAAATGATTTTCTCTGCCATGTGTTTTTATGTTTGATTTCCATTTATTCATTTATATATTAACTTTGCAAATACAATTTTTCAGACTGGAAACAAGAATGTCTCCTGATAAAAGATGACCATCAGCTGATGAACAAGCTTGTTCGTCAGCTGGTCGGTTGCTCAATTATACGAGCCATTTATCAGGAACGAGCGTTCTTATGATTGTTTTCTCCCAATAATTGGCCCAAAATTGTGTGGTCTAATAAGGCTTTTTTATTTTTAGACAGTAATATTAAATCTACCCCAGTGTTCTCACACACTCATACAGCAAGTCTGTGCGTTACCCAGACAACCTATTCATTTCAATAAGAACTGTGTAATGCTCTATTTCTCCTGTAGGGTAAACACAATGGGTGGACTTTATCATGAGGCGAATATATGAAGTTAGTACTTTATTCCATATTTATTAAATGTCACACGCTGTTTGATAAATTTGTCTTATCCTAAAACCTAACATTTTGCCTAGAAAAGCTACTCCAGTTTTCCAACTCCTACTGAAGGAGAGTGCCACTTTATTTGCTACTTTTTTTTTAAAAAAAGTGTCCGTGCTAAATCTGGGATGAAACTCAATAAACCACTGTAGCTAACCATGTCCACTTTCCCATCCACATTTCAAACCTGGAGTGGTGTAAACTAGTGCAAGTGAGCTCAAAAAGTCACAATTAGAGATGAACGAAGTTTTGAAAGCCAAGAAATTTAATTTGTTCCAAATTTGTACTGATCAGAATAGGACATGTGCTATATGTCAGGAGTCTGGGGGTTTGGGAAGGATGGCAGACCCTGAGCTCCCCACAACACCTGTCCCTGCCTATTGCCCCCCTACGCTAGATCGTAGGGCGACAACTGGACAACAAAACCCTGTACTGGCTAGGGAGCGGGGAGTTGGAAGGACTGACAGACTAAACAAACACGTAACACAGAAGAGTAGTAAACAGTCCGAGGTTGGCAACAAGAGAGCATAAACAGGCAAAATCACAATCCAAGAGCAAGTCCAATATACAGGCCAGGGTCAAAACACAGGAGAGTAGAAGGTACCGAATCAGCAGGCAGAAGACGAAGTCCCGGATACGAATCCGCAGGTGAAACACAGGAATCAAGCACAAGGGTAAACGCTGGTGGTGAGCCACTAAGAACAATCAAACACTGGCAATGCACTGGAGGGAGAGAGGAGTATTTATGCAACCAGAGATCCCACCTCTGTGCTCTGAATGGACCAAGCTCCAGAAGCCCGATCATTAACACCTGAGAATTAACCCAAAATGAACAGGACAAAACATGAGGCCAGGCGTCGACTGCCTAGCAGATGAGTAGAAGTGTGAACAAGGTACAAAGATACTAGCCGTCGACTGCCTAGCTGAGTTAGAAGTGTGAATAGGGTTAGCAAGAGACTAGACGTCGACTGGTTAACACAGCCAAATTCACACTGAGTGTACGAACTCTGACACTATAATTTGGGGAACACACTTATCCACCAAAGATACAGATGTCTACATGGCCCCATAGAAATGTATGGGTCAGCCTTTTATCTGCAAAAATTGCAGTTAGCACACAGATGAAAAATGGTCGTGTCCATGAAGCTTAAACATCTTCTGGAAAGATGGGTTGCCCAAAACAGGGAAAAATGGCAGGGGTGTCTACAGATTTTATAGGGACCTATAGAAAAAACTTAGTATGGGCCCCCAGTGAGATTATTGAAGACATTTTAATCTTTACAGGGGAGTTCTGTTGATACTGATGAACAGTGCGAGAGGTACACATATGCCAGTATCCCACCCTTACAGTATACATTTTATTTTCCAGCACATTTCTAAATAGAAAAGTGGAGGAACTTTTAAAAAAAAGTTGTGTTCCATCTCACCTACTTAACTGTCTTCTGTGTCATAAAGAGTGGAACAAACGGTTTAGAAATATACCTTTCATTGTGATCGCCATATTTTTCGATGTACTTATACTAGACAGTAGGCATAAATACATTTATAAATCCTCTCTATACAGCTATATTTCCTCTGATTCACATTATACTTTCCATGGTAAAGCTGGCTGCCCGCAGCCACCACAAGCGGGAACTCAGCATATATGAATTTAGACAGTTACTATTGAACTCAATGCTATAAAAATCTCTTTGCACTGAGCTCCCCTAGTGATGGCTGCAGGAAAATTGTTCTAATTTATGTCAGGAAGCAAAAGAAGCAGTGCAGTGCTGGGCCCCTCTTTCACCATGGACCCCATAGTCTGCCTCCATGTTCAGTATGCCACTGAATAATGAGTATGTATAGTATCCTCCTGCAGGAATAAAGTAAGTTCTACTCTTATTTTAAGACAAATTGTCTGGCATGTCTTAAGAGGATTTAACTGCTAAAAACATTTATCACCTATCCTGCAGTAGCCACTGATGGGACCCCCATGTTCACTAGAATAAGAGTCCCGAGCCCCCTGTTTGTGCTGTTTGCATGACCACAATGAGGCAGTGTTTGAATGAAACATGGATTATACCTGCACCCTGCGACTCCATTCAAAGGCCCTCATTTACAAATGGGAGTACAGCTAGATTCTGGCATAAATTGCAGAAAAATGTGTTGCAGTTTGGCACATTCAGGTTTACATAAATTATCCATGCCTAGCCCTACAAGAGAATGTGGTTTATCAGAAAGGAAGTTTGGCTTTAAGGGAAAGAGGTGTGGTCTAAGATGCAATCATGTTTCCACCAAAAAAAAAATAAAATCTTTCAATCTCCTGGTCAGATTGACATATGAATTAATCAACGTTATACTTTAGTGTAGCCTCTTTCTAAGAATTAATAATGACTCGAAAAAGCCCTTCTGATTATACACTTAAAATTAAAGGCACATGAGATGAAACCATATTCTGTAGTGAATCATTTCAGCTCTGTCACAACTTGTATCATGCACAGGCCTCACTAATGATGAAATAACAGATGCCATTTGAGTGCAAGGACTTTTTATGCCTCAGTTATGCACCACAATTTTGGCTTAAAATTCTGTCCCAAAGCAAGTGAACTAATAGTTGATATGAAGTTAGACAAAAGTGTGTATCACTGCACCAGATTGATCATCCATCCACCAATGAACCCCAGGGAGAAATCGGGTTCAGGTATAGACAGATGGGCGAATGTATCAACATGAAATTTTGGCTCTTTTCTTTTTTTTTTTGAATGTCTGCTTGTTTCAAACTCAGTACTTTTATGAAAAATGTACAAAATGTTGAAAGCCACTTCCATGCCAGCAGGGGAGTGAAATACAGTTGTAACGTCTTTTTCAACTGTTTGTAAAAAGTCACAATGATAAATGGGACAAAAAATGTAGCTTCACCTACATAACTATGAATGGCCCAAACCACCATAACAATACTGCAAATGCATCATACATTTGGTGCAAATGTCTATACTACTGATAAAACAGGCAAAGTCACTCCAATTCTTTGGTGCAGCACACTTGATACATTACCTCCTATGTTTATGTCATCTACAGGATTAGTAAATCTTCCCCATTGCCATATACTAGGATAACCTTTAAAATTAGATTAGAGAGGAGAGAGCAACAGGTCTGATAACCATGAAAGGGTTGATAAAATAAGGTGGGAGGCTAGTAATCAATTGTTTGATGTGCATGTAGAAATTTCATTCAAGAGGTCTAATAAGGATGGGCCACTCGGCAATAAATGTTAATCCAGGGGGTCAAAGAAGATAGCAGACATTTTTTATGTTTTGCTTGGGAAAAGCTCATACTTAAGCTGAAACGTTGCTGGTTGTTTTTGTTTTTTTTCTGCCAACATAAAGAAGCACTAATGGTATTGTATGCTGATGCACTATTATTCTCCTTTGTGTCGTATTTGATGGTACATAGGGAAAAATTAGAGATGAGTGAATTTGTTACAAAAAAACATTTGGCTCCAATTTGGCCAAATTGACCATCATTTTTTATTTGGGTCCACATGAACGCTCTTTTTCTTAACACACAAAATTTGGGGTCAAAAGTTAGGTTAAATTTCCACCTTTTAGAATCACTCATTTCTAGGACTGATCCACCATCAACAGAGTGTTATTTCCTATATTTTTAAGGGACAATTGTACTGCTTCCAGTCCTTCTTTTTTATTGGACCCTAGCGAATGAGTTCTACTTTTGCTAAACAAGATTGAACCAGGAACCTCTTTCGGCTTGGAACGTTGCTGCAGCTGATAAGCCACTTGACACCTGTTTTGCTGATTCTTGAAAATCATTTATAAGCTCTGAAAAATGCATCTTGAAGTTCATTCCTAGAAAGGTGCCTCCCTTCTGGATTCCTGGCAGTATAATGAAAGAACAGACACAGTGTAACCCAATTCCTTTTGAAGTTTAGATAATATTTTGCGCACTTCACTTGTATTTGCTGGAAGCATCCGGTACCCCAGGGGGAAACATTTTTTACGACAGTCTAATATTCTTCAACAGTTCTTTTAACTGAAAATTTGGCAGAGTTTCTTCTTTATTTATGAGCTTCAGATTCTGCAAGTCAGTGCTATATGGTGAAGAATCTATTTAACTTTTTACAGAGTTGTTTTTTGCTTAAGTTACAAAAAAAAAAAAAATCTTTCAATCTCCTGGTCAGATTGACATATGAATTAATCAACACTATACTTTAGTGTAGCCTCTTTCTATGAATTTATAATGATTCAAAAAAGCCCTTCTGATTATACACTTAAAATTAAAGGCACATGAGATGAAACCATATTCTGTGGTGAATCATTTCAGCTCTGTCACAACTTGTATCATGCACAGGCCTCACTAATGCTGAAATAACAGATGCCATTTGAGTGCAAGGACTTTTTATGCCTCAGTTATGCAATCCATCCCAGTTATGTAATTCAATCGCTCTACAATAACGAACTGTATAAAGAACAAGTAACTATGACATTTAATGGTAAATCTCACAGATGTGCTTCCTCACAGATTCTAGTTTTTGAAAATAGATTCTTTGTATAAGTGAAAAGTGATTTCTAATGTACATTCATCCATCCATCTCTGCTTGCTTGCATCCAATGGGAAACTATTTCAACCGTTAGACCTCTTTTATACAGGCTGAGGATCAGGGCACTAATTGTGTAAACAATATGTAAAGTGATTGGGGGACAAACAATCTTAAAAACGATTGTTTGTTCCTAATTCACTTTGCATCTGTGAAAGACCCTTTAAATGATCTCTAATCGGTTTGTATATATCATTGACTGGGGCTCATATTGGCTTCCAAAAAAGACGTTTAGATAGTAAATTTACAATATGTTTCTAAAGTGCCTTGCAAAAGTATTCACCTCTATGACGTTTTTCCTATTTATTACATTACAACCTGGAATTAAAGGGTTATTCTCATCTTAGACAATGGGGGCATATCGCTAGGATATGCCCCATTGTCTTATAGGTGCGGGTCCCACCGCTGGGACCCGCACCTATTTCCAGAACGGAGCCCCCGAAGTGAATGAGGGCGCACTGCGCATGCGCAGCCGCCCTCCATTCATTTCTATAGGGCCGCCGAAAATAGCCGAGCGCTGGCTCGGCTACTTCCGTCGGCTCCATAGAAATGAATGGGAGCGCACCGCGCATGCACGGCCCAGCTCCCATTCATTTCTATGAGCGGCGCGGGGAGCTGCGTCTGGTGGTGGCCGGACCCCCGGAAACCTGGGGTCCTCCAGGCGCAGCGCTCCCCGCTCCGTTCTGGATATAGGTGCGGGTCCCAGCGGTGGGACCCGCACCTATAAGACAATGGGGGCATATCCTAGCGATATGCCCCCATTGTCTAAGATGAGAATACCCCTTTAAAGTAGATTTTTTTATATTGTATGTAGAGATGAGCGAATGATGCAAAATTTTATTCGCCGAACATTCGCCAAACTTTTCCTAAGATTCGTCTATTCGACGAATAGATTCGTTGAATTTGCATACAAAATATACATAATTATATGGCTTTTAGCAAACATTCGCACACTAATAACGAACGTTCAGGTAAAAAGGTACGCAACCTCTTTGAACACGTACACATAAGCGTACAAAGTGCGTACGAATATGACGGGCTTTGCGGAGAGGAATGGTGGAGCAGGAGGAATGCGCTGAGTCTGACCCCTGGCTTCATATGGATACTGTATCAGCAGATGACAGCATATCATCCAGCTGAGACTGACATGAGTGTGCCATCCATTCCACTACCTCATCCACTTTCTCCTCCACTACAATTTTGTACCTTGGTGGGTTAGCCTGGTGGAACAACAGCCAAGTATTGCGAATACTACTAGTAGATGCTCCGCCTACAGGTCCTTTGGCACTTCTGCCCTGTGCCACCTTCTCCTTTTTTTTAGAGCTCGAGGTCTGGCTGGAAATTTACCCTTTTGCTTATCTATTCCAGACATTTTTCAATTCACTCTGTGGCCCTGCAGCTGGTCTTTGTTCCTCTATCTCCCTGTCTCTCCCTATCTGTCCCTGTCTCTCTCTCCCTGCCTGATTAATTACTAGCCCTGAACTGGCCCTGCAGTATCCCTGATATGTGTAATATGGATTCCCAGAGCAATTACACCCCAATTTTCACAAAACAGGTCTCAGAGTCTCATAACTTCACACACAGTGCTTCTTCTCGTCTCAGCAGTCACAGCACAAGTGATGCGTCACTGGATTACCAAGCCTGAGCCAATCAGAGCAAGCCCTGCCCACTAGCTCAGGTGACTGCTTTCTTCCCAAGCTTTTGCACACGATAAACAAACTAACAGTAAAATTTTGCTTATGAATTGAATTTGTATGCAACAGTAACTTATACGTAGCAATAGCGTATAATTTATAGGACAAACTACATAGCGAATGCTTACAAAGCCGAAGCGAATCACCTAATATTCGGATTCGCTTCGCAGCTAAAAATTTCCAAGATTCGATACGAATCGGCGAATCTCTAATTGTATGCAATAGATCTGATAAAATAATTTAAATTGTTTCAGTTGAAGGAAACAAAACACCCTTTTTAATTAAATAAGTAAAAAACTGAAATTTGTGAGGGCATACAAAACCCTGAATTAGGTCTGGTCCAACCAATTAAATGTTGTGTTGATGTATTAGGGTTGAGCTATAAAAAGATATCCCAAACGTTGATCAACTCACAAAGCACCATTAAATCCATTATAACAAAACAGAAAGAATATAGCAAAACTACAAACCTGAGAAGAGAGGACTCCCACTAAATTCTCAAATTGGGCAAGGAAAGCATTTATCCTGGAGTCAACAAAGAAACTAACTATAACACTGAATGGGATAATGGGATAGGTATTTTATATTGCTGTTAGTCCAGGGCTCTATGGGTAACAACGGAGGGATTGTTGCTTACATCTCCATAGGACAACCCCATAGGACAATCAGAATCTGATATTTCTATGCCATGCCACAATTAATTATCATATTAATTTGATGTGCTGTATTCATGATAAATTGTTTTCTAGGCATCTGAAGTCTCAGTTATTCAGTCAGATTGCTTGTGCTAAACAGAAATTAATTAACCACTTATATGTAAAATCTTTCATGAGGAGGGCTGTGCAACAATCTCAAGAGTACATTTACATGGGGCACTTTCAACACTAAATCAAACTAAACAGAGGAAGACTGACCATAGTCCTCCCCATTTAAAGTGTATCGGACCAAATAAAATCAAATGTTAATCAAATTGTATATCATTGATCAGTGGTTATTTGGTGTTGAAACTGCCTCATGTAAAAGGGCTCTTGAGACTGTTGCACAACCCTCCACCGATCAACGATATACAACTTGAGTGGCACTTGTTCTTATATGGTCCGATCCACTTTAAATGGGGATGACTATGGTCAATCTTCCTCTGTTCAGTTAGAATACTGTTAGCAGCACATTTTCTCTTTATATGGGGTAATGTGCTGCTGACAAAAGCCAAATCTATTTGCCAATTGAAAGATGTGGTCCCCAAAAAAAGAGCATTTGCACATTTGTCAGTTGACTAGTGGCATGTTTACAAAGAGCAATGATCAGGTATGAGCATTTTTAGTTTCCGATCATTGACCTGTGTAAAAGGGCCCTAATTTATATGATGTTCTCTATGTTATGGAGGCAATTGTGTATCATTGGTATGTGGCAGGATGTTAAAAAGGTATTTGTTACAATGTCGGCCTTTGCATATATCTGTCCCTTATCCTCATCTTCAAAGCATGAGATGTATGATGTTATCTGCCAGAAGTAAGGGACCTAAAAATATGTCTGCTGGATGAAGTAATTCAGGTGAGTTAAATCTGACAAGCTTCAGACCATTAAACACAGCTTGTAATAACACAGGTCTATAGAGAATACCCATTAGACTACCCAGTGACAATAAAGTCTTATAATCCTTTAATAATAACTATCATTTCCCCAGGAAATATCAATGAGCTCAAAAAGTTTTACACCACTTAATAATTTATTACCTGTAATCAACATAATTAACCAAAAAGAGCTTGTCTTCAGCTTTTTTTTTTCAAAGCAGATGTACAGTCCAGGGATAAATCATGTCTTCATGTTTCCTTTGAGATAAATCATGCTCCCTGACCTTGTTAGATTTGCGGTCACTAGTGTCTTCGGCGTGCAATAAAAAAGCTAAGAAATAAGATATACATTACTGTCCTGTGACAGGAGCTACTTAAACCAAGAAACTTTACATTTCCCATGTGATAGAATAAGCATTTTAGGTGATCATTTACTTAAAAAAAAGAAGAAGCAAGAACATTATCATGAGAACACTGGTTAACCATTGCTAAGAAATGGTCTTAGGCACATGCAGTCCTCCTAAGTGTCCTTCTTTTAGAGGGGCAGTCTTTATTTTTCACCCAGATTGTTTTTTACTCCTTAAATGTATTGTTTACTCCAAAATATGACATTTTACAGTTAACATACTTGATCATGAATGTGGCACCTGTCACAAAGAGACCTCTTAGGGTAAGACCATACGTTCAGGTTGCTTGATGCAGTTTTGGAAGCCGAACCCAGGAGTGAATTAAAAAAAGAGGAGCCTATCCTTTATACTGTCTCTCCTTTTATGATCCACATCTGATTTAGGCTTCCGAAACTGCATCAGGAAACCTGATTGTTGACTGTACCTTTACATAAGGCTTAGGCTAATTATCCAGGACTAACATTCGTACGGACACTCACTCCCATCCAGTGTAATGCCACCACCAGTCACCTAACATATGAGAAAGTACTTGTTTGTCAGGTGATTGCATCTTTCATGCAGCGTCTAAATCATTATTTGTCAGCAGTATGTCACCTTGTCTAAAATGGATGTGTTGCCGACAATATACCAACTGAATGGTGAACAAACAATAGAAATAATGATTCATCTCCCATTTATTTTTCATGTGTGAAAAGCCTTTTTAGCAATCACTGATATATGATTAATTGGTGCTCATTCTTGGCCTGGTATTGGCCATGTAACAGGACCCCTTAGTACCTAATTTACGGCAGGTTCTCTTCTCGTTTCCCACCCATTTATTGGCATACCAATGCTTGTCTGTCAAGTGATCACATCTTTTATGCTCCACCTTAAAGGGGTTATCCAGGAATTAAGAAAAAGAAAATACGTAAATATTACTTTATTATAAATATATTCCCAAATACCTTTCATTAGTTATAATCGCTCGTTTTGTCTGGGGAGTAATCATTAGGAGAAACAAAATGGCCGCCATCCTATTAGTACATACAAAACCTAATCACACAGCAGGACAAGTTACTTCACAACACTGAGGTAAAGAGCTGCCTCATCCTCCTCTCTGTTCTTACTGTCAGGGATTATGATCCTGAATACAGATGATAAGATCTTCAGCTGAATCTCTGTAGGAACAGAGTTCATGAGGAGAGATGAAGTACAGAGAGGAGGTGAGGATGTGGCTGTGTCCTCCTATGTGATTAGGACGGGTTTTGTGTGTGCTAATAGGACGGCGGCCATTTTATTTCTTCTAATGATTGCTTCCTAGACAAAACGAGCCATTATAAGTAATGAAAGGTATTTGAGAATATATTTATAATAAAGTAATATTTAGGTATTTTCGTTTTCTTAATTCCTGGAGAACCCCTTTAAATCGTTATTTTTTGGTAGTATGTTACACTGTGTAAACGTATTAATTTTTCATTGGTGAAAAGCCCTTTAAAAAAAGCACCAATCCACTTGTTTATCATTAATTGGCTCTCATTCTTGCCTCAGTATCAGCCATGTTATAGAATGCTAAGAGCTACATTTAGGACATATTCCCTTCTGGTAAAGGGATTGTGCCACTGATATAAATGTATCCCACCCAACAGACATTTCTGTTGCTGTGTATCACTTTCCCCAAATACCACCATTTATCGAAACTGCCTTATTCTAAAGCTATTAGCCTACCATTGTGCCCTGTAGCATATTAGTTTAGATTCTCTGCTGCTGTTGGTTACGTCCTGTAGTGGAGACTTGTAATACAGGACGCACAAGCTCACAGCACTTCTTTTCCTTCTGTTCAAAAACAACTCCTTTATGTGTAGTGTGCGTTACAGTGTCAGTTATGAATTGAGGGATGGACACGGAAAATGGATAATAAACAGACAAATAGATAAACATAATGATTAATTTTGCTCTAAAAATGATGGACATTAGCTCAATTACATTTGTTATAATTCAAGTTACACAGAGTATTTTGAATTCATGGCATAAAATAATCTGGTTAGTGTCACATGACCAGCTGATGTCAGGACATATCTTACTGCCCTAGGGCATGATGGGACAGTCACATGACAAACTAAGAAGTAGGATCCAAGCATTGGGGATAAGAGAAAACTGCAAATGAAGTTAACTCGAAAAATTGAAAAAAATAAAAAAAATCCAAGGAAGAATAGAAGTACTGAAATACTACCTGCTACCACTAGCTACACCAGAAAGGAAGAGACATTGGGGGGGGACAAGTGGCTCAAGAACTGGTGAAAGAACGAGGGGTTTGGGTTCCTGAGAAACTGGGCCAACCACTCTGTCAGCTACAGGCTTTATAGTAAGGATGGACTGAACCTCAATGGGGAAGGGGCAGTTGTTTTGGGGGAGAAGATTACAAGAAGATTGGAGGAGTGTTTACAGTAGGCACTGGGGGTGTGGATAATTAGATTATAGGAGGGTAAGTTAGTGAAGATAGTGAGCTGGGATGAGGTGGAATTGGGGTTGAATCTGAGGAAAGGAGTAGAACAGTTCATAAGGAAAGGTGTAGGGTAAACAATATACAAAATCCTCTTACTAATCCTATACTAATGCCAGAAGCCTGACTAATAAAACGGGTTAACTGGTATTAATAATGTATTAAGAGGACTGTGACATAGTGGGAATAACTGGATGATATCTATGACTGGGCAGTAAACATACATGGTTACAGTCTGTTTACAAAAGATCGTGAAAACTTCAGAGGGTGAGGGTTTACGTTTATGTAAAGTCTTATCTCCGTTAAGATATAAGCGAGGGACATGAACATGTTGAGTCACTGAGGGTAGAAATACATGGAGGCAAAAACAATAATAAAATACTAATAGGAGTTTACTATAAGCCACCTAATATACCAAAATCCACAGAAAATCTACTTCTAAATTAAATAGACGAGGTGGCAAATCATAATGAGGTTGTTATTATGGGGGACTTCACCTACCTAGATTTACACTGGGAAACTGAAACCTGTTGATCTCATAAAGGAAACAGGTTCTTGGCAATAACCAAAGACAATCACCTTTCCCAACTGGTTCAGGACCCGACTAGAGGGACGGCCATACTGGACTTAGTATTAACCAATAGACCTTACAGAACAACAGGTTGGGGGACAACTGTGAAATAGTGACCATAAAATAATTTCTTCAGGGAAGCCCAAAAATACCAAAATTCCAAAAAGCTAAATTTGATCAGCTAAGAGAGGCCATTAGCCTCACTAAGGGTGGGTTCGCATCAGCATTAGAAATTCTGTTCAGTTATAAAAGGGTTATAATGAAATATGAAGGAATGTAGGGACGGTATGCAAAATGCAAGCCTTTAAGAGGCATTCCATTTTGCTCTGTCCTAATACATTTCTATGGGCACAAATAACAGTTCAGTTTTGTATGACGGAAAAAGAAGTCCTGTCGACTGTCGAAGGAATTTTTTTCCCCAAAAATGAGGAAAATTGGATTCTACCTCAAAGGGTTTTTGGCCTTCCTCTGGATCAACTTGCTGGATAACAGACTAAACTGGACGGTATATGATGGATATCTTTTGTCAACCTTACAAATTATTGGGGTCCTTTATCGAACTGGTGTAAAGTAGAACTGACTTAGTTGCCCAATCAGATTCCACCGTTCATTTTTCAAAGTAACTATCAAAAATGAAAGGAGTAATCTGATTGGTTGTTATAAGCAACTAAGCCAGTTCTACTTTACACCAGTTTGATATGTTACCATGTTACTTGATAGAAATGATCAAATAAACTTTAAAATGAAAAGTAGTTTATGGCTCCTTTATGCATTTAACAGGTTGTATAGAAATGACAAAAATTACAACAGCTGGAATTTGTAAGGGGTTTCTGCACTTTTTGGATCTGTCCAGAGATTTGCAAAAGAAATTGACTTTTTTATTTTCAATAGCACAATATAAGACCTCACGGCATATTGTTCAGGCAGATGTGACTATCGAGGCCTGTGATTGGCTGCAGAAGTGACTGTCAACATGGCAGCGGCACAAGCACAGCAGGACCAGGTATGTGTATTTTTTCTTAATTGTCACAGGTTAGGATTCTTGGCTTCTCAGCTGAACAACCAATTTAAGTCTTGCAATAACTCCCTTAAAGGGTTTCTGTCACCAGTTTTTTCGGTATGAATCAGGCTGACATTAGAGATGTGCTAATGTCACCTGATTCCAAATATATATCTGTTTTATTTACTGGTGCCCCCATTTTTATATAAAATGAACTTTTATTTTATGCTAATAAGGCCTCTAGGTGCAAGGGGCGTTACCCCTGCTCCTAGAGGCTCTGTTGATTGACAGGACCAGGCAGAGAAGAAACACTCCATTCACCATAGCTTGCAAGGACCTTCAAGGATGTCATGACCATGTGATCAGTCACATGGTTTAGGAGGAGACAGGCTGTTTGTGTGATCCTAACCATGTGACTGATACTAGTATTGCTAGTAGCATTTAAAAAGTCGCAAACATAAGGTACACAGGGGCATAAGGACATCATGAATCTCCTCCATCGACTATAAGTAAAATTTACTTTACCATAAACTGCCACTAATTCTATATAAAATGCAGAGTAATCTGCCATGTGTGATTTACAGTACAATCCACTCAAGACACCTGGCACAGCCTCAGAAAACAGCAAATGCTACTGAATATTACATGTCCTAAGACTTTAAGATTTCCTTGTCAACCATGGAGGCCTTCTGTAGTGCAAATTGAATCTTAATAAGATAAAACGTGTGGAGGTTAATGCTTGTTTGCAACTTCTAGCAGCAACAACAAGCATATAAAATATATATGATATTGTTCAGTGGTTTTATGAGCTGAACCTATATGTGGAATTCCAATATTTCATAGTTCATAAATAGTTAATAGGGACCATAAATTCTGGATTGCATCCTAGATTTGCTACAGAGCACTCAATAAATAAAAGTGTTATTAAGGCTGAAGATGAGGTTTTAATGAGAGAGAACATCACTCTCCGGCTAATATATGGAATATACGTATTTAAACATTTACAGCTCTCGACTTTCTTCAAATATTATAGCGGGCGGTATATAAATAGCATGCTGTGTGGAGACATTTTTTAGGCGTTTTAGAATCTTTGTAGAGGATTACAGCTGTGGAGACATATGAACACAATGGCCCTGATTGCGCCTTGCCGTAAAATGCACCAAAATCTGCCCTAATTTGGTGCAGTTTTGTATATCCAATTTTTACATGCATTTATGAATCAAATGCCACAAAAAGAAAAATCTACTGGCCTTACAGTAACTCACTAAGGGGTTTGGCATAATAAAAAGGGCAGTTTTTTCATGATTTTTTATGCCAAAAAACCTGCATCTGAAATTTAACTGTAGAACATAAAACTTCAAACTACTTTTTTGTGGCTTTTTCTTCAGCTTTGCTTTTGTGTTTTTTGTTTCTTTTACTCATAGGCGTACCTATATAATTTGAGATGCATGAACAAAGGGCTGACGAAAAATGCATAAATTCCTTGAACTGGATTAACAGAAGTACATTTGTCTGCTGCCAAAACAAGCCCTAGCCAGCCTGCTCTAGATATGGCATTTTTTTTAGACATATTCATATAAGTTTTTCTATAAAACTTGAGAAACATTTGGAAAAAAAATCATATTAAAATGTATGACTAATAAAAGCAACATAAATAAGTGAGTTAAAAAACACATGGTTTATGAAATCCACTGAGGAAGTGGTGTGAAACCCAGGTTGGGCAAATATGATGGTGAAATGAAAAGGCAGTGATATTTAAAATTATCAAGTTTAAAAGTATTTATTTTGTAAGGAAAATAAATTGTGTGTCTTGCTAACTTAGAGCGACAGTGCTTCAATATTGGAGATTGCTCTCTACTTTTGAGTGTAAGATCTAGGAAAGGGTACAAAAGGAGAAGTGTTGCTCCGAGAAATTGATACCAGTGACTGATTGCATCAAAATATACAGGATCAATGGCATTAAAGAGGTAATGAAGTTTAAAAAGTGAAGACGTTTTGCCCTGGAATCTGCCTACTGTATATCTTCACAAGCAAGAGTCCTGGTTCCTGGTAATATTGAATTTCTGACTAAGGAAAGAAGACCTATTTCTTTAGATCCTGCAGGACATACTGGACTACTACTGTTATTCTGAATACACAGCAGTATTACATTAAAGGAGTTATCCAACAATTGACATTTACCTCCTGTCCTCCTATGTTCTAGTGATCACTGGCATTCCCATTTATCCTTTTTTCCCCCAGGGATACATAAAATATACTGTAGCTTTGCATAAACATGTAATGTTTATTATGAAAAAGGGTTACTTGTAGCACTTATCTTGATTAAGTTGGTTGTCCCACAATGAACATTAGAGATAAACGAATCAATTGTAAACAAATCAAATTGATCTCGAATTTCTCAAAAATTCGAATTCCAGCCTAATCCGATTCTGGGATTTGAGATGAATGAATCTTTTTTAATGTTGTCCATAATTTTACAGGTCAGAAGAAGGCATCTGCCACTAAAAAGAGATATTTTGTGGAAAAGCATTGTGCTATTAAACAAGCTTGTTTGGTACCACCAACTACCATCAATTTACCTATAGCCACATATGTCGCTGTCACTTTGACATTAATAATGCTGTCTTGGAGCTTGAAATGGGTAGGATACAGTTCTAGGAGACCTCAGGGTGTTATACATGAATTTTTGGTCAATCAAAAACACTTTCAATTTGGGTCAAATTTATTTGTACCAGAATCAAATCTTCCAACTGATTCATTAGAATCAATATATGTCTGATGAGACCCCCAACAATTAAAAGAATGGGTTTTCTGTAGATAAGTGACATAGTTCTTTGATGGACAATGCCTTTAATTAAAATGAGTGCTATAACACTGTCCACATTTCATGACATTCATAATCCTTGAACTTTTCCACATTTATTCACGTTACACCCACAAACTTAAATGTATGTTATTGGGATGAGATAGACCAACGCAAAGTATCAAGTATATGTGTGTATATGTGTATATAAGTGAATAGAAAATAATACATTTTGGGACATTCTAACACATGAATATGCTTTGATTTAAGCCGTTATACTGTACCTATGCCTGTATGTTTAGGATTATTGTCCTTCTGTAAGATAAACCTTCACCCCAGTCTCAAATCTTTTGCAGCCTCTACCAGGTTTTCCTACAGGATTGCCCTGTATTTAGCTCCATTCACTCTGAAGAGCTTTCCCGTCGCTGCTGAAGAAAAGCATCCCCATAGCATGATGCTGCTATGACCATGTTTCACAGTGTTTAGGGTGATGTGTAGTGCTAGTTTTCCACCACACATTTGCATTTAGGTGAAAAAGTTCAATTTTGGTCTCATCTGACCATAGCACCTAGCTTGATGTGTCCCCTACATTTCTTATGGAAAACTGCAAATGGGACTTCTTATGGCTTGCGTCCAAAACTGGCTTTGTGGAGTACCTGACTAGTAGTTGTCCTTGGGACAGATTCTCCCTCTTGAAGTGTGGATCTCTGCAGCACCTTTAGAGTGACCATGGGCCTCTTGGCTACTTCTCTAATTTATGCTCTCCTTACCTATACTGTTAGTTTAGGTGGATGGCCACGTCTTATGAGGTTTTCAGTTATACTATACTCTTCCATTTTCGGATGATGGATTGAACAGTGCTCCATCAGATTTTGAGAGTATGGGATACTTTTTACAACCTAATCTTGCTTTATACTTCTCCACAACTTTATCCCTGACCTGTCTGGTGTGTTACTTGGTTTTCATGATGCTTTTTGATCACTAATGTTCTCTAATAAACCTCCGAGGCCTTCTCTTCATTTCAAACCTCCGAGGCCTTCACAGAACAGCTGTAGTTATACTGAGAATAAATTACACACAGGTGGACTTTATTTACTAATCTGGTCGACTTCTGAAGGCAATGGCTCACACTGGATTTTATTTAGATGTATCACACTACAGGGGGCTGAATACAAATGCACCACACACTTTTCAAATGTTTATTTATTAAAAAAATGTAAAAAAAAAAAAAAAGTTTGTGGGTGTAACGTAAAAAAAAAATGTGGAAAAGTTCAAAGGGTATGGATACTTTTGCAAGACACTGTATCTCCTCCAATATCTCCTCTTATAATTGTCAAAGCTCCTGTACCTAAACTCCTTTATCTCAATAGAACTTTTATACAAAGCTACAGTGTATCATACACTTCTCCAATAGAAAATCCTGAACTCTTAATTAAGTTGTGACTCACATGAAAGACATGAACTGGTTTGAAATTCCCTACACAGGCAGTTAACAATTGTCGGATTTCACATGTAATTTTTTATAGCTTGGTATCTATTGTACATAAAGATATAATCTTATTATTCTAAAGAGAGGGCTGAAAGGAGCGCATTGCCGAGCCATTGTGATTTAACGTCTTTGAATAGAGAATGACAGCTATTAGATGCTAAACCAGGTGTATGCTTCCATCAGCCGCACTGACAGGAAGGGGCTGCAGTTACTTATGTGAAGGAATTCAAGATGAAAGCAGCACAATACCTGAGAGTCTAACAAATTGTAGAATCTTATTTTGGCTTCATGAAGAGCTATTTTTGCAAAGTTGCTGTGACAGCCAGTATTTCCATTTGTAATAACTTGTTAAGTGACACAAATCAAACCTCACATTACCAAGTCAATCACAAGTCCCGGAAAATAAATTGATGAGCACGAAAAATTAATCAGTCCTATGCAAACATAGACTAGTGCAGAATGTTCATTTTATGTCACACTAAACCGATAACGAGTCAGTATAGAAGTGCACAAAACTTGTATGATTCCTTTTTATAGAGATGTATATACAGATGTGGCAGATGTTAACTTGGTGGACAATGTCTTATGCTGTTAATATAGCGCACCATGTCTCACTATGCTATTAACAGTAAGAATACAGTATTAGAATGGCACATACTGTGCCATTTGTCAAGTTAACAGCTGCTAAAGCTGTAGTCTATGTTGGTCTCTGCATTTATGAAGATATTATACACTACAAACAATGCTTCTAGATGGAATGTCTCCATACATGCAGAACCTAAAGGAGCATATGCAGTATTCCAGTACAGGGGATATCTGCAAATGGTTTGTAATGTAAAGTTATGTACTGTTCTGCAAAATTTGCGTCAAATTTATCAAATGTTGTTAGATGAATTTGGTACATTTTTTAACCTAGCACTTTTGACTTTAAATGCTACTTCATTTTGTTCCCCCTTCCCCCCAATAAAGTGACTCTGTGATTTTTTTGCAACTTTTTACAAAAGTCACAATGAAAAATCTGTATTTAAACTCAATCACATAAAAAAGCAAAATCGGCAGGGGTACCAGTAGTTAGTCCCCCGCCTATCAGATATTGATAATCTATACTGAATATTGGTCATCAATATGTACTCCTTTTAGTTGATGCCACCTATTGGTTTACTTATTTGCACTACAATTTTGCTCCAGTTTTGGCACACAGTGTTGCAGAATTAGCCATGACTATTTCCAGGTCATGGAAACCCTTTAAAGGCTATTTACACCTTTAGGGTAATTTTTTTAATCATTGCATTATACTCAATTTGAGCTAAAATATTTTTTTCAATTGGTCTTTATTAAAAAATTTGAACCACTCTCTTTGTGCAGCTTTGAGTTTATCTAGTAGCAAGATCTGAAACTTCACTCATTTCCATCAGGAAGCTCAGCTGATGGGCTGCTTATCTTTGATCTCTGACATTATAAATGCTCATTATAGCTCAGTTCTTATCTTACTGATAAGAATGTGGCTTAAGTAAGTGTTTATGACCTTTTAGTAATTTAGAAATAAGGTTTATTAGATGACGGCGCAAAATGAAGCTAAAAATTGCGTAAAAAACAGTTAACCTTTTATGACAGAACAGTTCAATATTTTTAACAAAGACCAATGATGCTTAGCCCCAAATGATTAAAATGCAGTCATAAAAAAAAGTAGTCCCCAAAGATTTATATATAGTTTAAGCCCACTTGCCTAGTGAGGTGTAAAAAGTATCTAAGACACTTACTAAATTTGGTTACTTTGAGCAGAGAAGCTTCTGAACATGTGGCAGCAATGTACTCCACTATTGTAAAGACCACAGCAAATGAGAAGAGATTCATGGAAGATACCTGATCGTACTGTAGGTGCACAAATGTTGTGTGGTGTAAATGCATTTGTTAATTAACTTTTATCCAAAGCTGGTTAATTTTACTTTATGTTAAACATTTTTTCCTCAGTTTTGACTAGTAGATAAACATAAGTCACACAAATCGCTGAACATTGAAATTGAGAAAAAAAAAGGATTGTGATTGTGATGTAAAAATGCAAATAATAGACAGAAGTAACACACATGAAAAACTATCCTCAGCATAGGTCATCATCACAGCCAGGGTCTGAATCCCGGCACCCGCTCTGATCTGCTGTTTCAATGTGTGCATTTTTTCCAATCGGATTGTATCTAAATTGTATGTGTTTTCCATGCGTATGAAGAAAAATTGAAGAATAACTATCTACTGTACATGTCCTAGCACCCATCAGTGAAAAAGGCATTGCATCTGGATGCTTTCAATTTTTCATGCAAGCCCCCTTCACTTCTGTGTAGCCAGAGCATACAATATAGAACATGCTGCAATTTTTCCTGAATGCAGATATGATGGATGAAAAAAAGATGCTCATATGCATCTACGTATGCATTGAAATGAATTGGTCAGGATTCAGTCCAGATGTTATGTGTTTGGGACATGCATCATATCTGGATGGAAAACTCGCTTGTGTGAAAGAGTCCTTAATTATATAAAATGAGCAGTAATGGTTCCTGCATAGTCATCTGGCCTGGCCCTGCCAATCAAGAAGGAGAGAGAGAGAAAGGGGCTAGCAGAAGAAGCAAGAGGAGCAAGGGAGCACAGAGTGCCTTAGGCCAACTCCTTGGTGCTCTTAACTGCTTTCTGAGATTGTTTTCTCGTGACACATTGTACTTCAAGTTAATGGTAAATTTGAGTTGATAAGTTTTAATTTTATTTATTAAAAAATCCAAAAGTTAACGAAAATTTGAAAAAAATCACTGTTTTCTAAATTTGAATCTCTCTGCTTTTAAGACAGATAGTGATACCCCATAAAATCCTTTTTAATTTACATTCCCCATATGTCTACTTTATGTTGGCATCATTTTGGTAGTGTCATTTTATTTTTTTAGGACAATTCAAGGTTTAGAATTTTAAAAGCAATTTTTGCAAATTTGCAAAAACAACTTTTTTAAGGACCAGTTCAGTTCTGAAGTCAGTTTGTGAGGCTTACATAATAAAAACCACCCATAAATTACCCCATTTTAGAAACTACACCCCTCAAACTATTCAAAACTGGTTTTAGAAATGTTGTTAACTGTTTAAGTATTCCACAGGAATTAAAGCAAAATAGATGTGAAATTTCAAAATTTCACTTTTTTTTGCAGATTTTCCATTTTAATCATTTTTTTCCTTTAACACATCAAGGGTTAACAACAAAACAAAACTCAATATTTATTACCCCAATTCTGCAGTTTGCAGAAACACCCCACATGTGGTCGTAAACTGTTATTTGGGGATAAGCCAGGGCTCAGAAGGGGAGGAGCAGCATCTGCATTTTCGAACATGGAATTTTTTGTCATGGTTTTTAGGAGCGATAACTTTTTAATTTTTTTATGGACTGAGCTGCGTGAGGTCTTATTTTTTGAGGGACAAGCTGTGCTTTTTACTGGCACCATTTTGGGGTACATCCGGCTTTCTGATCACTTTTTAATCTAATTTTTGGGAGGTTAACGTAAAAAAAAGCAGTTTAGGGGCATTTTTCTATATTTTTTTACACTGTTCACTTGATGGGGTAGATCATGTGATATTTTGTAGAGCCAGTTGTTACGGATGCAACAATACCAAATATGTCTATTTTTTATTTATTTTTTACGTTTTACACAATAAGAGCATTTTTAGAAAAAAGATCATGTTTTTGTGTTGCAATTTTTTAAGAGCCTTTTTTTCATTTTTTGGGCTATGATCTTGTGTGGGGGCTCATTTTTTGCAGGATGAGGTGATGTTTTTATTGCTATCATTTTGGGATGCATACGACTTTTTGATTGTTTGATATTATGTTTTTTGGTAGGTGAGGTGACAAAAAAAGCTGTTTTGGCATAATTTTTATTAGATTTTTTTTACGCAGTTCACTTGATGGGGTAGATCATGTGATATTTTTATAGAGCCAGTCGTTTAGAACACGGTGATACAAAATATGTCTATTTTATTCATTTATTTTTATTTGTAACATTTTTTTAATGACATGTTTGGGGGAAAATTGTTTTTTTTATATGTGATTTTTTAATATAATACTCTATTTTTTTATTATTTTTTTATTTTGCACTTTGTGTCCCCCATAAGGTCATACAAGACATTTAACTTCACTTATTTATTTATTTTTTTTTTACACTTGATTTCTCCTGTAACTGGGGCTGACATAGTAGCCCCAGTTACAGGGGAAATATATCCCCAGAGAGGCTGTACAGCATAATACTATGCTGTACAGCCTCAGTGCAGGGCTGATCGGGTCTCTCATAGACCCGACAGCACCTGCACGCTCCAGGCCCTGGCGATCTTGTGACCGCCGGGCCGGAACAGGAAACGCAATAGTGCTTCCTGCTCTGTATACACAGCGCTCGGTGAGCGCTGTCTATACAGCGATCTACAAGGCAGGGACCCCTGGGAACGGTCCCTGCCTTCTCTTTGGGGTACCCCGCTGTCACTGACAGCAGGTACCCCACTGTGCAGCTGTACGATTAGCGTGCAGCTGCTATTTCTGAATGGACGTTCAGAAACGTCCATTCAGAAATTGACAACCACTTCACGGACGTTTATATCCTATGGGCGGACGTGAAGTGGTTAAACTAGTATAATGCCACAGGACATGGTGTTCTATGGTTAGGTTGTGGCCGAATACAGCACCAAATTGTTTACTTTGTGTTCATGGTTAATGGCCAAGTGGTAACCCGCAAGACCACATGACCATTACCAATGAACACCAAATAAACAATTTGATTCTAATCAATTAATTTGATCCCGCTGCGGCATGTTGTGCTGCACAGTACTTGATGGCCACATCCCAACCGCACTGAAAGTAAAAAATACACTTCACTGTTGAATTTTTTATTTCAAAAGTGTCCAAAAATTATAATTTTTGGTGGCAAATAACTTCTCAGTCTTCTGATCTGTAAAATATTGGCTGCCATTTGGACACATTTGTATGGGGACAAATCACTGAAGTTTCACCAAAATCTTTTTGGAGATTTGTAAAGAATTTGATTTGTGGAGAATCGATTTGCTCATCTCTATTCCCATATGAACCTGTAGGATCTGTGAGCTTGAACATCTATTATATTTCTCAAGTACGGCGTGTTCTGGTTTAACGCCTGAAAGACCATTAATAAAGGTTCAGAAGCAGAACGCAAATGTTTAAAAAAATAAATAAATAAATACGTGATATTCCAATGAATTTAGCTATCAACTTTTTATGAAAGAAGAAAGACATTAGACAGCTGCTATAGCTGTGCAGAATTTATCTTACTGTATTTAACAAGTTTCATTCCTGGGCTCCATTAAATGCTTTATAACCAGCAGGAGTAAGTAATCAAACCAAGGCTGCTCACAGAATGGTGCAGCATCATGGAGCCCAGTGACTCTGAGACTGAAGGGCTGAACTTTAATCTTAAATGAAGTCAGAATGTAACATTTTGAACTGCAGGAGCCAAAAAAACAGTTATTTGTGTGAATGGGAAGCTATAGTTTTTACTAAGTTTATAAGGGCAGGAAAAAGGCCTGGAAAAAAAAATCTTTAAACAACCAGGCAGAATAGCAGAGCCAAGTCAACGCTCCGGGAAAAAAAAAGAGAATGGAGCCTTACATTCTCAAATGTTAACAAAGCTTGAAAGGTAGAAATAATATTTATCCTGTAATCCAGTCTAAAAATACATATTTCATAAAAGCAATCTTCCCCTGGGCTGTGTAGTCATGACTCATGGCTTCTCATATGAACTTATTTTGTATCACTTAATTACAGATTTTGTTCAAAATGTATTTTTCTTGATCTTTATTATAGAAACTCCTTTTTCACAAATGTTTTTTTATAGCGGTTAACATATTCTACAGATTGTAATCATTCACTGACTTCCAAAACCTAACCCAAATCACCCACCTCAGTCTCAGACCTAACTCATCAGTCATAGTCTAAAACCTCATTCACATTTCCAAACTTACTTGTTAAACTCCATCTTCTGTTCTTGACATAAAAGCACTGCATTTTCATGCAACAGTAGCTCGGGAAGCTCAGTGCAAAGATATATTTACAGCTTCCATTGCAGTCAATGGTTACTGTATAAAAAAGCAGCTCTCAGACATTGTAGTAGCCTATCTCCAAAAAAGGACCAGGCAGTTAAAATCCTATAGCCAGATCCCTATCAACAACCACCAACAAATGAGTTTGTGCTGAGGTTTTTGTCATTTTGTCACCAATGCTCTTGCAGTCAAAAGCAACAGAAATGCAATGAAGAACTGTGACACAAGCCTTACTTTGAAACATATGTAGTGATCTAAAGAGGACTTGCCTGCTTTATTAGCATGTCCATTTTAATAGATATGTGTATCCTCCATATACCAGAATACCAATTCTGGAGCATCTTTGGGTTGAGCTGTTATTCCTTCTAAAAGTTTAAGAACTGGGTGTTGCCAGTTGGGGTGTCCCTAAACAATGACACAGTCTAATCAGTGCTTCCAGTAGCAGACAATGTAGGGACACAACCATTTAACAAGGGGAATGATAATACCCACTTGTTAATTTATTGATAAATAGTTAAGAGTATTCTGGCACTACCCCAGATAGGGCAGCAGAAAGATTCTCTTTAAGGGAAAATTGAGGAGCATAGCTATTGATTTTTTGATAGCTATCTTGTAGGTATGGGCAGCTTTGAATTTTGCACACTGTATGTAGTACCTCAGACCTGGTGGTAGTACAAATTGTTTATTGTAGTTTCCATCAAGGAAAGATTGTGAAGCTTGGCAGGAACAGGGGCAGGACCAGCCCTTCTTCCTGCAAAGAGGGAAAGTTCCTGTGTAAAAGGCAGAGAGGAGAGAAAGCACATTGCTGAGCTCCTGCTCCAGATACAGGATTCTTAAAAGGGTTGTCCCATGAAAATTATTCTACAGTTTTTAACAAGCACCTTGGTCTAAATAGTTTTGTAATTGCGCGTAATTCAAAATTAGGTATAGCCAGCAAGATTATATATCTATATATATATATATATATATATATATATATATATATATATATACAGTACAGACCAAAAGTTTGGACACACCTTCTCATTTTCACGACTATGAAAATTGTAGATTCACACTAAAGGCATCAAAACTATGAATTAACACATGTGGAATTATATACTTAACAAAAAAGTGTAAAACAACTGAAAATATGTGTTATATTCAAGGTTCTTCAAAGTAGCCACCTTTTGCTTTGATTACTGCTTTGCACACTCTTGGCATTCTCTTGATGAGCTTCAATGGTATTCCAACAGTCTTGAAGGAGTCTTGAAGGAGTTCCCAGATATGCTTAGCACTTGTTGGCCCTTTTGCCCTCACTCTGTGGTCCAGCTCACCCCAAACCATCTCGATTGGGTTCAGGTCTGGTGACTGTGGAGGCCAGGTCATCTGGCGTACTGTGGAGGCCAGGTCATCTGGCGTAGCACCCCATCACTCTCCTTCTTGGTCAAATAGCCCTTACACAGCCTGGAGGTGTGTTTGGGGTCATTGTCCTGTTGATAAATAAATGATGGTCCAATTAAACGCAAACCGGATGGAATAGCATGCCGCTGCAAGATGTTGTGGTAGCCATGCTGGTTCAATATGCCTTCAATTTTGAATAAATCCCCAACAGTGTCACCAGCAAAGCACCCCCACACCATCACACCTCCTCCTCCATGCTTCACGGTGGGAACCAGGCATGTAGAGTCCATCCGTTCACCTTTTCTGCATCGCACAAAGACACGGTGGTTGGAACCAAAGATCTCAAATTTGGACTCATCAGACCAAAGCACAGATTTCCACTGGTCTAATGTCCATTCCTTGTGTTCTTTAGCCCAAACAAGTCTCTTCTGCTTGTTGCCTGTCCTTAGCAGTGGTTTCCTAGCAGCTATTTTACCATGAAGGCCTGCTGCACACAGTCTCCTCTTAACAGTTGTTGTAGAGATGTGTCTGCTGCTAGAACTCTGTGTGGCATTGACCTGGTCTCTAATCTGAGTTGCTGTTAACCTGCGATTTCTGAGGCTGGTGACTCGGATGAACTTATCCTCTGCAGCAGAGGTGACTCTTGGTCCTCCTTTCCTGGGGCGGTCCTCATGTGAGCCAGTTTCTTTGTAGCGCTTGATGGTTTTTGCGACTGCACTTGGGGACACTTTCAAAGTTTTCCCAATTTTTCGGACTGACTGACCTTTATTTCTTAAAGTAAAGATCGCCACTCGTTTTTCTTTACTTAGCTGCTTTTTTCTTGCCATAATACAAATTCTAACAGTCTATTCAGTATCCACCTGACTTCTGCCCAACACAACTCATGGTCCCAACCCCATTTATAAGGCAAGAAATCCCACTTATTAAACCTGACAGGGCACACCTGTGAAGTGAAAACCATTTCAGGTGACTACCTCTTGAAGTTCATCAAGAGAATGCCAAGAGTGTGCAAAGCAGTAATCAAAGCAAAAGGTGGCTACTTTGAAGAACCTAAAATATAAGACATATTTTCAGTTCTTTCACACTTTTTTGTTAAGTATATAATTCCACATGTGTTAATTCATAGTTTTGATGCCTTCAGTGTGAATCTACAATTTTCATAGTCATGTAAATACAGAAAACTCTTTGAATGAGAAGGTGTGTCCAAACTTTTGGTCTGTACTGTACATATATATATATATATATATATATATATATATATATATATATAATATATCTATATTGTGCCACCTGCTCTTTGTTCTTTTTCTTATTTCATTGTCCCGCTAACTAACTAACAACTGCCGACTGAGTTGTTGGGAGAGCATGTACACACCCCCTGAGCTGCAGTAGTAAAGACACTCTCCTTCAGCTTGATATAAATCTAGCAGAGCAATGAATGAAGAGATCTATGGATCCATGTGAGGTACAGGACTAGTTGTAACTTTGTTAGAAAGAGATTGTCATGTACTGTATGATGTCTGATTTTCATTTTTTACATTACTCATGGTATAACTCCTTTAAGGGAGAACAAAAGTTTCAAGTAAAGACTTGATATTCCAGACAGCAGAGCAAAAGGTGAGGGACTACAGCCATGCCACCTATCACCCACAAACCCCTAGGCCAGTATCACACAAGTACTGACTTACCACCAAACAACCTGCCTCCATTATCTTGCTGGTTTCAGAAAAGAATTGCACTTAAAGCCTGCTACTACTTTATCCATTTTAAGTTCTACTTTGTACTTAGTAAAGAAGACTTTGTTACATTTAACTGTGGCCTCCTTCTTCAGCACTACATTTCCACTGCACTGATCCCCAGGGAGTAATGGCCTGAGGGAGTACACTATGACACAACACCTCATCAGGGCCACTACCACTCCTATCCTCTAAACTGGCTTCTCAGGGGCATTGCTGCACATATGCCAGTGATAAGAATCATTAGACTGTGGGGAGAAGTGAGGACAATGGCATATATTCCTAGCATATATGTGGGTGCTATATAAATACTAAGAAATTAATAATCAAATGCATCCACTAATATTGAGGTAGCAATCTATAATCTCATAAATATTGATGTAGAAATAAAGAGCAATTTTATATAAGCCGGAAAGATAACCAATGTGCTGCACCTACACTAAACCCTGAGTTATATAGCTGGCTAGTTACAGTTAGGCTATTTATGATTAAGAGATCCTACTACATTTACAGAGCTCAGACACTGAATCTTTGTACTGCATTAGCTTCTCGTTGGCACAATTGCAAGTTAATTAATAACCCCCTTATAAGTGGTAACAGCTTTGCTCTGGCAAGGTGTGAGCGCTTCACTGAATTTGGGCAAAGACACAGCGTTCTGTTAAATCGATAGAAATCAATAGCATTTGATGAATTTGCACATCACAGTATTTTGGGAGATAGAGAACTGAGTGCCATGATAAACAATAAAATGGAGGCATGGTGCTAATACGTTGTAAATAGCTGCGTAAAACGGCAAAATCTTTGTGCTGTCTCTTTTATTGAGTGCCTAATTCTGGAATGTTAATACGCTCATAAACAACGGAAGCCAGCATAGTCATTAGAGAGTGACATGCAAAGTTTTATTTCTCAATAATTTCAGTGGCTGAGGCAATATATCCCCTGCTGGGCAGTCATCTGAAAGTGCCACTCAAGTTAAAGCTGAAAGTAGCTCAATGGTGCCTGTAGCACTACACCTAATTTCCTATGGGTCAGATTAGAATGTAAAGTGCACATATTCTACATTAGGTCTTTAAAGGCCCAGCAAAATGAACCAGGATGGAGTACTGGGGTTGCATATACTTCTAAAAAGCAAAATATAGTAAATGTGTGTCAACTGTACAAAAAAGTTTCTGAACGTATTGGTATCAGAAGGGTTTTGGAACCGGTGTTATCACTTTTCCACAAAATTATTCTATATCGGTGAGGAATCCCCAAAAGCTGCTAGTCTTGGGCACCCATCATCCCTCCTCATCAGAAGCGGTGAGGCATAGTTGTATACAGTTTTAGACTGGTCCACTAGACTACCAAAAGATCTTCAAGTGAGCCCAAGGTCTAATACCGTATTGCGGCCCAGAGCTCCAGAAGAATAAAAACACAACTGCTTTTGGAGCCAGTTACTTTGCCACTGGGGTGTGTTTCTTTAAATAAAAACCTATTGTATTGTATTGATGATATGGTGGTCAGGCCCTTTGAATTATATTCTCTGGTGGGCTCAAGCAACCCAAGTGTATGGAGCAGCTTCAAAGCGTGCTTAGTAGAGATGAGCGAACGTGCTCGTAACGAGCACTGTACCGCTCGGCTCCCCTGCGCTCGCATGGGCGCAGGGGAGCCGAGCGGTACAGTGATCGTTACGAGCACGTTCATTCATCTCTAGTGCTTAGTGTCACTCCATGCAATTCTTTTGGGAAATATTGAAATAGCTCAGGGTATAAACTCATACCTGGCAACCGTAGAATGTACAATAGTCCATAACTGTCACACTTGTGAGGGTGCACAGGTGTCCCCCATACTAGTGATCAGTGAGGCTCCAAGTGATCAAACCCTCACTGATCTAACATTTATCACCTATTCACAAGAAAATGAAGTTTAAAGCATGGGAAAAGGGCAGAAAGAGGGAACAAGTTTGAGGCTGATCATGGCTACACAACTACTTGAGGGGTTTTCTTATGAGAAAGAATAAGACCATATCAGTAGGATCAATGTCCAAACAATTTTCACTTGGTCGTTTTCAGTTGTCCACATGGTGCTCCATTCACTATTGTGAGCCATGGTGCAGCCTCTGGAAAAGGCTGAGTGGTGAAACATAACACAAAGTATCACCTTAGCACCACTTCCATTAATTCCTATGAAAAATTGGGGGAAAGGGAGGGGTAATAGCAGTCAGACCTACAATACCCAGAAAGATGATCAAAATTAAGGTTATTTCGTTTAGAAAAAAAAAGACGAATGAGGGGAGATTAGAGATGAGCGAGTATACTCGTCCGAGCTTGGTGCTCGTTCGAGTATTAGGGTACTCGTAAGTGCTCGCTGCTCAGACGAGTATCTCGCCATGCTTGAGGAAATGGCAACTTCCGCATCGTGCTTTTTTGGTGCCTAAAAACACAGCCAATCACAAGGCCAGGAGACTCTGCGTACCACCCAGCATCACGTGGGGCCCTTACATGTCGATAGCAGGGGTTGGCTGACCTGATCAGGTGACCCTGGAATATACTACCGGCTGGCCGCGGTGCTCGGCTCAGATGCCGTCTGGATGTCGTTAGGGATAGAGCTGCTGCCTTTCAGGGACAGTGTTAGGGCCTGCATTTAGTTGTCTGTTAGGCAGGGATTCACCCACAAAGAACCAACCAGCCCTTCTAAGGGCTAGAAGACATTTTATTTTTATTTTTTTTTGTTCACTTGGCTGGCTGGCACTAGTAGTGCAGCTATCGCTATATCTAACCCTGTTTTTTTTTTATTGTTCTATCTTCGAGTGATACAAATCCATTGCACACAGCACTGTGGAACCATTCTGTGTGTCACAGTTCAGCACTGACTCACTCCAATCCATATATACTGTCCAGGTGACACTTTCTGTACGTCACACAATACAACCAAGTCATTTGCTACCAATATCATCTACAGCTTGAACCAGAAAACTCTCTGTGCGACATTTGTCTGGGTCGCAGACTAAATAGCCACCGTTAACAGGGTGTCAGTCAGTTCTACCATATTTCCTGCACGTCACGTTCCCAAAAAAACAAAATATAAAAAAAAAAATTATTTTTTCATTTGTTTTAGCTCAGTGATACAAATCCATTTTACTCAGCTGCGTGTAACCTTTCTGTGTGTCACAGTTCAGCACAGTCGCTCCCATCCGTATATACTGTCCAGGTGACACTTTCTGTACGTCACACAATACAACCAAGTCATTTGCTACCAATATCATCTACAGCTTGATCCAGAAAACTCTCTGTGCGACATTTGTCTGGGTCGCAGACTAAATAGCCACCGTTAACAGGGTGTCAGTCAGTTCTACCATATTTCCTGCACGTCACATTCCCAAAAAAACAAAATATAAAAAAAAAAAAATATTTTTTTAGTTGTTTTAGCTCAGTGATACAAATCCATTTTACTCAGCTTTGTGTAACCTTTCTGTGTGTCACAGTTCAGCACATTCGCTCCCATCCGTATATACTGTCCAGGTGACACTTTCTGTAGGTCACACAATACAACCAAGTCATTTGCTACCAATATCATCTACCGCTTGATCCAGAAAACTCTCTATGCGACATTTGTCTGGGTCGCAGACTAAATAGCCACCGTTAACAGGGTGTCAGTCAGTCCTACCATAGTTCCTGCACGTTACGTTCCCAAAAAAACAAAATTGTAAAAAAAAGATATAAAAAAACAAATATAAAAAAAATTTATTTTTTCAGTTGTTTTAGCTCAGTGATACAAATCCATTTTACTCAGCTGCGTGTAACCTTTCTGTGTGTCACAGTTCAGCACATTCGCTCCCATCCGTATATACTGTCCAGGTGACACTTTCTGTACGTCACACAATACAACCAAGTCATTTTCTACCAATAATCATCTACAGCTTGATCCAGAAAACTCTCTGTGCGACATTTGTCTGGGTCGCAGACTAAATAGCCACCGTTAACAGGGTGTCAGTTCTACCATATTTCCTGCACGTCACGTTCCCAAAAAAACAAAATATAAAAAAAAAAAAAATTTCAGTTGTTTTAGCTCAGTGATACAAATCCATTTTACTCAGCTGCGTGTAACCTTTCTGTGTGTCACAGTTCAGGCACATTTGCTCCCATCCGTATATACTGTCCACAGTGACACTTTCTGTACGTCACACAATACAAACCAAGTCATTTGCTACCAATATCATCTACAGCTTGATCCAGAAAACTCTCTGTGCGACCATTTGTCTGGGTCGCAGGACTAAATAGCCACCGTTAACAGGGTGTCAGTCAGTTCTACCATATTTCCTGCACATCACGTTCCCAAAAAAAACAAAATATAAAAAAAAAAAATATTTTTTCAGTTGTTTTAGCTCAGTGATACAAATCCATTTTACTCAGCTTTGTGTAACCTTTCTGTGTGTCACAGTTCAGCACATTCGCTCCCATCCGTATATACTGTCCAGGTGGACACTTTCTGTACGTCAACACAATACAACCAAGTCATTTGCTACCAATATCATCTACCGCTTGATCCAGAAAACTCTCTCTGCGACATTTGTCTGGGTCACAGACTAAATAGGCCACCGTTAACAGGGTGTCAGTCAGTCCTACCATAGTTCCTGCACGTTACGTTCCCAAAAAAACAAAATTGTAAAAAAATATAAAAAAAACAGATATAAAAAAAAAAATATTTTTTCAATTGTTTTAGCTCAGTGATACAAATCCATTTTCTCAGCTGCGTGTAACCTTTCTGTGTGTCACAGTTCAGCACATTCGCTCCCATCCGTATATACTGTCCAGGTAACACTTTCTGTACGTCACACAATACAACCAAGTCATTTGCTACCAATATCATCTACAGCTTGATCCAGAAAACTCTCTGTGCGACATTTGTCTGGGTCGCAGACTAAATAGCCACCGTTAACAGGGTGTCAGTCAGTTCTACCATATTTCCTGCACGTCACGTTCCCAAAAAAACAAAATATAAAAAAAAAAATTATTTTTTCAGTTGTTTTAGCTCAGTGATACAAATCCATTTTACTCAGCTGCGTGTAACCTTTCTGTGTGTCACAGTTCAGCACATTCGCTCCCATCCGTATATACTGTCCAGGTGACACTTTCTGTACGTCACACAATACAACCAAGTCATTTGCTACCAATATCATCTTACAGCTTGATCCAGAAAAACTCTCTGTGCGACATTTGTCTGGGTCGCAGACTAAATAGCCACCGTTAACAGGTGTCAGTCAGTCCTACCATAGTTCCTGCACGTTACGTTCCCAAAAAAACAAAATTGTTAAAAAAAATATTAAAAAAAAAATATAAAAAAAAAAATTATTTTTTCAGTTGTTTTAGCTCAGTGATACAAATCCATTTTACTCAGCTGGCGTGTAACCTTTCTGTGTGTCAACAGTTCAGCACATTCGCTCCCATCCGTATATACTGTCCAGGTGACACTTTCTGTACGTCACACAATTACAACCAAGTCATTTTCTACCAATATCATCTACAGCTTGATCCAGAAAACTCTCTGTGCGACATTTGTCTGGGTCGCAGACTAAATAGGCCACCGTTAACAGGGTGTCAGTCAGTTCTACCATATTTTCCTGCACGTCACGTTCCCAAAAAAACAAAATATAAAAAAAAAATTATTTTTTTCAGTTGTTTTAGCTCAGTGATACAAATCCATTTTTACTCAGCTGCGTGTAACCTTTCTGTGTGTCACAGTTCAGCACATTCGCTCCCATCCGTATATACTGTCCAGTGACACTTTCTGTACGTCACACAATACAACCCAAGTCATTTGCTACCAATATCATCTACCGCTTGATCCAGAAAAACTCTCTGTGCGACATTTGTCTGGCGGTCACAGACTAAATAGCCACCGTTAACAGGGTGTCAGTCAGTCCTACCATAGTTCCTGCACGTTACGTTCCCAAAAAAAACAAAATTGTAAAAAAAATATAAAAAAAACAGATATAAAAAAAAATATTTTTTTCAATTGTTTTAGCTCAGTGATACAAATCCATTTTTCTCAGCTGGTGTAACCTTTCTGTGTGTCACAGTCAGCACATTCGCTCCCATCCGTATATACTGTCCAGGTAACACTTTCTGTACGTCACACAATACAACCAAGTCATTTGCTACCAATATCATCTACAGCTTGATCCAGAAAAACTCTCTGTGCGACATTTGTCTGGGTCGCAGACTAAATAGCCACCGTTAACAGGGTGTCAGTCAGTTCTACCATATTTCCTGCACGTCACGTTCCCAAAAAAAACAAAATATAAAAAAAAAAATTATTTTTTCAGTTGTTTTAGCTCAGTGATACAAATCCATTTTACTCAGCTGCGTGTAACCTTTCTGTGTGTCACAGTTCAGCACACTCGCTCCAATCCGTATAATCTGTCCAAGTGACACTTTCTGTAAGTCACTTAATTCTACCGGACTTAATTTTTTTTTTTTTTATCATACACCTATATACAAAAAATGTTGAACCCCAGGGCTAAGGGTCGAGGTCGTGGGCGTGGGCATTCAATTACTGCAGGGGGCAGAGGCCGTGGTCCTGTGCAGGGTGAGACATTACCCGCTGATGAGGGAGCAGGGGAACGCCGCAGAGCTACACTCCCTAGCTTCATGTCTCAACTTACAGGGACACGTGGTAGATGACTGTTGAAACCACAACAGTGCGAACAGCTGATCTCGTGGATTGCGGACAATGCTTCAAGTAATTTGTCCACCAGTCAGTCTTCCACGCAGTCCACCCACGTTACCCAAGGGAGCACTTCCTATGGCTCCTCCACCTCAACCTCCTTCCCCCCCAGTCTGCCCCCTCCCAGGAAAATTTGAATGTGATCCGGCATACTCTCAGGAACTGTTTTCTGGACCCTTCCAGAGTCACCAAACCACTTCTCAGATTGCTGCTGACCTCGTTCCCGATGCCCAAGTTTTCCAACTGTCGCAGTCTGTGGGTGATAATGGATGACAATGGTTGAGTTAGTGGAAGAAGTTTGTAAAGAGGTGTCAGACAATGAGGAGACACGGTTGTCAGACAGTGGTGAAGTTGTTGTTAGGGGAGGAATTCCGAGGAGGGAGCAGACTGAGGAATCGGAGGGATTGGACGAGGTGACTGACCCAAGCTGGGTTTGATATGCCGAGTGAGACAGTGCTTCTGAGGCGGAGGCGAGTGCTGCACCAGAACAGGTTTGGAAGAGGCAGTGGTGTGGCCAGAGGGAGAAGCAGGGCCAGAGCTGGTGCATCATCAGCAACTGTTTCACGTAGTTGAAGCTCCCGTGGCGAGGCCTAGATGTTTTGCAAGTATGGAGGTTCTTTTAAAGAAAGTGGGAAGACTGACGGACTGTTGGTTGTGCAACCTGCTGCCACACCAGGATCAGCAGGGGTGCCACCACTACTAGCCTAACCACCACCAGCATTGCGGCAGGCATATGAGTGCTAAACACCCCACTCAATGGAACCAAGGCCGTTCACCACCTCCTGCGGGTCACACCACTGCTCCTTCCCCTGTGTCACTCGCTGCCTCTGCTAGTCAAACCCCCTGCCCAGGACCCTGGCACGAGCGCCTCCCGCCGGAAAAACCACACCTTCGCCTCCACGATCCTCCACAGTGTCCACCAACGTGTCCCAGCGCAGCGTTCAGCTGTCTTTACAGCAGACGCTGGAGCGCAAGAGGAAATACAGTTCCACCCACCCACATGCCCAAGCCCTCAACGTCCACATCTCCAAATTGCTTAGCCTGGAGATGCTGCCCTATAGGCTGGTAGAGGACCGAGGCCTTTCGAAATCTCATGGCGGTGGCTGCCCCTCGGTAATTCCGTCCCCAGCCGCCACTATTTTTCCCTATGACCAGACATCATCCGTGCCCTGACCAACGCTGTTTCTGAGAAGGTCCACCTAACCACGGACACGTGGACAAGTGCTGCGGGCAGGGACACTATATCTCACTGACGGCACATTGGGTTAACTTGGTGGAGGCTGGGACCGAGAATGACCCTGGGGCCGCTCATGTACTGCCCACACCGAGGATTGCGGGGCCTACCTCGGTCACGGTCTCTCAGACGTACTATGCCTCCTCCTCCTCCGACCCCTCCTCCTCCTCCACCGAATTACCATCCGTGGGGCACGGCGCCTTCAGTGCGGTAGCAGCTGTTGCGCTTGTGACACAACCGAGACTGGTGGCGCAGACTGACGCTGAACCTCAAGCCTGGTGTGATAGCAGAACACACCATGCCTGTGCTGTTCTCTCAAGACGCTGATATCGCAGGAGTGGAGCGATGAGACTGCCAGACGAAAGAGGAGGAGAGATTGTCTGCCAGCATGAGGTAGTCAGGTCAGAGGAGGAGTGGACGTGGATGTCTGATGCTGTTGAGCAACTTTGAGGAGTCAACACAGATGGTCAGCTTTATCAGCCTCACCATCCCGCTGCAAGCTCAGCATGTCGATGCTTTGCGCTTGTCACAAGAGACGGTGGAGGAAGATACGTTTGATAGAGGAGGAGGAGGAGGAGGAGGAGGATGAGGAGAGTGTCAGACAGTAGAGGGTACCAGTGAGAGGATGAGGGAATTGGAGGCAGGTTGCTTGTTGGGACTCTGGCGCACATGGCAGACTTCATGTTAGGCTGCCTATCCCGTGACCCTCGCGTTAGAAGAATTTTTTCCAAACACCGATTACTGGGTGTTCACTCTCCTGGACCCACGGTACAAGCAGAACCTTTCCACTCTCATCCCTGCAGAGGAAAGGAGTATGAGAGTGAATAGGTATCAACAGGCCCTGGTGCACAAGCTGAAACAATTCTTCCCATCTGACGCCGCTAGCGGCAGAGGGCATGGTTCTGTGGGCCAAGTAGCGGGGGAGAGGAGGCGAGCAGGCAGCTTGTCCAGCACTGGCAGGGGAACGCTCTCCAAGGCCTT
>ONZH01019243.1:0-37420 GCA_900303285.1 Rhinella marina
CCTCAAAAAGAGGATTGTCCCTCAAAAAGAGGGACACTTGGGAGGCATGTCATAGTCAGCTATGATACTATGCACCATATAATGTACGACATGTAAAATAATATAAAAACCCGTCGGAATTGATCCCTGGTGCTATTCCACCTTGTCTTCACACTTTTCACTAAAACAAAAAACATATTTTTCAAAAAATATAGTTTTTAATGAAAACTACATAACATACTTGTTGGTGCACATGGGTCACATACTTTAGGGTGCAGAGCAGTGATTGTCGCATACTTTAGCAGGCACTGCAGGGGTTGTCGCATACTTTAAAAGGCACCGCAGGGGTTGTTGCATGCTTTAGCAGGCACTGCAGGGGTTGTCGCATACTGTAGCAGGCACTGCAGGGGTTGTCGCATACTTTAGCAGGCACTGCAGGGGTTGTCGCATACTTTAAAAGGCACCGCAGGGGTTGTTGCATGCTTTAGCAGGCACTGCAGGGGTTGTCGCATACTGTAGCAGGCACTGCAGGGGTTGTCGCATACTTAGCAGGCACTGCAGGGGTTGTCGCATACTTTAAAAGGCACTGCAGGGGTTGTCGCATACTTTAAAAGGCACTGCAGGGGTTGTCGCATACTTTAGCAGGCACTGCAGGGGTTGTCGCATACTTTAAAAGGCACTGCAGGGGTTGTCGCATACTTTAAAAGGCACTGCAGGGGTTGTTGCATACTTTAGCAGGCACTGCAGGGGTTGTCGCATATTTTAAAAGGCACTGCAGGGGTTGTAGCATACTTTAGCAGGCACTGCAGGGGTTGTCGCATACTTTAAAAGGCACTGCAGGGGTTGTCGCATACTTTAGCAGGCACTGCAGGGGTTGTCGCATATTTTAAAAGGCACTGCAGGGGTTGTCGCATACTTTAGCAGGCACCGCAGGGGTTGTCGCACACTTTAGCAGGCACTGCAGGGGTTGACGCATACTTTAGGGTGCAGAGCAGGGGGGAGGCACATACTTTTCTATAGGAGCTACACATACCCATGCTCTTGCGCAGGGCCTTGCTTGCTTTCTCCCATGACTCTGGATTCAGCAGCCTTGTAATTTCTTCCCATGACGCATCTTTCTTGATGCGGTCATGGTAAAGATCAGAGCGGGTGTCCTATAATTGGGGCCGCTCTTGAACCAAAACTATTAGGTTCTCCACGTTGATGGACATCACTGAGCCGTTTTTTATCCTCCTCTCCGTTCTTCCTGGGCCTGGGTTGCTGCACCATGTGACCAAGAAGGCGTTTCCAATTAAATTTTCAGGCAAGGCGTCCGCAAAAACGGATGACACACGGATGCAATCCGTGTGCTATCCGTATTTTTTGCGGACCCATTGACTTGAATGGGGCTGCGGACCACAATTTGCGGCCAAGAATAGGACATGTTCTATAAAAAAAGGAACGGACACACGGAACGGACATCACACGGATGACATATAAAAGGTTTCCGCAATTTTTGCGGACTCATAGAAATGAATGGAGCCGTGCATGATCCACAAAAATCACGGTCGTGTGAATGCACCCCAAGGGTTGGGTTGGAGCTATGATGGTCGGTATTTATTTGCATTATTTATTCCCTAGTGGACAGTTCCCATATGTTGCACTGCATATGTTATATGGATTCAGCTTGAGTGGCTGTACCTTTACTCTACTAGACTATTTCTTACTATAACCTCCGTTATCTGATAGCACTAAACACTTTATTTGTGAGAGTTGGGGGTATGTGTTAATAGAGGGAGTCGCTAAGGTACACACCCCCAACTTGTTATCATCCCTTTGTACCCTTACTGAAGGCTAATAGCAATTCGTTCATAACTACTAATAGAATTAATAAAGGAATGGCACAACACAGACTCGTAAGAATAGATGGTCCAGAATTATTATTATATGGTGAATGCATGAAGCTATTAAAACGGGTATGTCGGGAGAGGTGACAGGTCCTCTTTAAGGGAGACTAAAGGGGTAATTTATTAAGATCGGCATTTTAGACACTGCTCTTAATAAGCCCTTTAGCTGGCTGTGTATCTGCCAAAGACTTTGGTGTATCCACCGCCGGTGAAAATGTAGACCATTTTGATGAAAATGATGAATGAAACTTTTTTTAGACCTGACGTGAGCGGGAAAAAGTTGCAGATTGCTGCGCAGATAAGCTAATATAGGCATATTTCTGATGGTAAATGACCTCCTAAATTCATAGCAAGACACAGATATAGTTTCTTTGAATAGGATTTAGGAAGTTTGGACATACAAATTGCTAATTTTGGTGCAGATTTAGATTTGTAAGAATTATCCTTATCACTTTATCAATTCAATACTAGTGTGTAAAACATTAAAGGGTTATTCCCATCTTAGACAATGGGGGCATATCGCTAGGATATGCCCCCATTGTCTGATAGGTGCGGGTCCCACCGCTGGGACCCGCACCTATATCGAGAACGGAGCCCCCAAAGTGAAGGAGGGCGCACTGCGCATGCGCAGCCGCCCTCCATTCATTTCTATGGGACCGGCGAAAATAGCCGAGCACTATTTCCGTCCGCTACATAGAAATGAATGGGAGCGGTGGCCGCGCATGAGCGGTGCGCTCCCATTCATTTCTATGGGAGCAGCGGGGAGCTGCGCCTGTCGGTGGCCAGACCCCGGGAAACCTGGGGTCCTCCCGCTCCGTTCTCAATATAGATGAAGGTCCCAGCGGTGGTAACCCGCACCTATCAGACAATGGGGGCATATCCTAGCGATACGCCCCCATTGTCTAAGATGGGAATACCCCTTTAAGTTACATTAAGTTATCCCCTATCTACAAGATAGGGGCTAACTATTAGATCAGTGGGGGTCCTACTGTTGGGATCACTAAAGATCACAAGAACAGGGGCCCTGTACCCCCTGCAATGAACAAAAAGGATATTCGGACATTCATGCGGCCACTCAATTAATTTCTATGGGAATTCCGGAGATAGCTGACACTTAATGTAACCAGAAAACCCCTTCATATAGCCCCCATTGAACAGTAACTCACAGTTCCAGTGCACTGAGTGGTCTCTATTTTGTATCCAACTTCAGACATGATTGTTGAGAGACAGCAAGGCACGAACGGATACCGTTTATAGGTGGAGCCAGAACTTCCAGTACATCACCATTCACACTGTACCACACTGAAAGGGGTCCTGTACCTGAATCAGGCACTTGCACGTGGAACCCCACTCAGGACTTCAATGACATCATCCACTGGAGACGACCTATCAAGCAGCGGCAGGCTAAGATCAGAGAGACTCCCTGTGTTTCTAAAGAAAAAAAGTGTGTCTATACAGTTGGGCATGACCGTTTGGAGCAAGGAGACGCTGAAAACATGTGCAATCTAGAGGAGACCCGTCTGCCCGTTTCCACCGTGGTATGTTGATGGGACTTTGAAATAATAGATTTAATAATATAGCAATCATGTTTATATTATAGGTGATTGGTGAGCATATCACTGTTGGGTATATTAATTACATACTAGATGTTGATTGGTTAATATCTGAATCTGATGTCATTTCCTAGTACTATATATTCTTGCAATATTCACTCTGTATTATGCTTGAAAAATACTATGGATTTGTCGAAATGTTGCACTATTTTTGCACTTTGTACCTTGGACCCGTTTTGAGTAAAGGAAACATCGAGGATATGTTGCCGACATTTCTGTTTTTGTACTATTTTCCCTGAGTGTCTAGTCACCATGCGAAGGGCTACTGTCTGGCAAATAGAGGGCTGTAGGAGAGGAGGCACCTCCAGGACAACAGGAATGGGCCCATAACAAATGCTGTGGTGCTGGGATGATCCTATTCCCACCTGGTAGTGATGGGACACTGAGGAGGACCTGGGGACGATCTAATCTAAAGTTCCTGTCCCTACCTGGTGGGAGGACGTCATGGAGGATGAGCGGGAAAAGAAGTCTCCTAATATTGTTGCAGTCTCCTGATGTTTTGAGCTGGCTCCCAGGTCTAAGGGGCCTTTCAGACAGCCATGTTGATCTGCCGGCATCCAATACAAAATGCCTATTCTTGTCCGCAACTGAACAAGAATAGGACATGTGCTATCTTTTTTACGGAGCCGCGGCTCTCCGCGATCTAATGCCGCCCATTGAAATGAGTGGGGCCGCATCTATGGATGTGGACTAGAGATGAGCGAACGTGCTCATTACGAGCACTGTATCGCTCGTCTCCCGTGCGAACAAATGCCCTCAGGCATTGCGGATCCATCCTCAGCTGCATGTAAGTCAATGAGGACGGATCGTTTGGTATGACACTCATACCAAACGGTTCCGTCCTCCTCACCCGACTGAAAGTCAGTGGAACCGTTTTTTTCTTTAGAAACACAGGGAGTCTCTCTGATCTTAGCCTGCCGCTGCTTGATAGGTCATCTCCAGTGGATGATGTCATTGAAGGCCTGAGTGGGGTTCCACGTGCAAGTGCCTGATTCAGGTACAGGACCCCTTTCAGTGTGGTACAGTGTGAATGGTGATGTACTGGAAGTTCTGGCTCCACCTATAAACGGTATCCATTCGTGCCTCATTGTCTCATTGACTTACATGCAGCTGAGGACGGATCCGCAATGCCTTCGGGCATTTCACACGGGAGCCGAGCGATACAGTGCTCGTAACGAGCACTGCTCGCTCATCTCTAATATGGACCCATTCACACGATCGTGTGAACGGGCCCTAACTAAGATTTGTTCTACTCACCATCTTTTTTAATATAGAGCTGATGATTTTTCACTTCACCAAAATAGTATCAATAGACATTCAGAATAATAAAGTATCAACAAGGAATGTTTATTTTGAAAAGGACCTCACAGTGCACCAGAAAATATTAAATATCAAACACAGTACACTAAAAAACAATCTTCCATGAACAACCTCTCAAATGCGAAAGTATGCTTGCCCTTGGGGAGAAAGCTATATCTATAACACAGTTCCAGATCTCTGAGCGTCTGGTATATTTACTTAATGGACAGGTTCCTTACTGCTTTAAGGCTCTGTTTCTACGTTAGACCTCATTCACACCAGTATTTTCATCAGTGTTGTACATCATTATTTGTAAGCCAAAAGCAGAATGTGAAGCCAAAACATGAAAAAGGTACAAATATTTCAATGATATTTTTTCTGTTTATCTGTCACTCATGGTTTTGGCTTACATATACTCATGAAAATACATACCAGAATATGCCTGAATATGCGTGAATGAGGCATAAGGCAGAAATCTCGATTCAGATCATCTCACTTATCAGTAAAGCCCCAATTTCAAGCGGGCTAGGTTTCAGGCATGCTGTCAAAGTAAAAACAAAAAAAGCTCAACAACTATTAACATTTTTCAGTCCAGTATTCGGGTACAAAAAAATCTGTAAAGGTAGTAGAAAAATATGCATTTAATCATATAGACATTTGTGGTTTATTTTCATTCTACCAACTTACAGATGTAATGATACAACCGATTTGAGAAAGCTTCAGAAGAAAACTTTTCCATAACTCTTTCATGCCCAGATTTTCCCATTGTTGTCCTAAGTGTAGGATATTTAACAAACTTCTCCATTGCATCAGAAAAAGCTTCATGTGTAGGAGCGCATAAAAACCCTGTGACATTATCGACAACAGATTCAAGGGGACCACCTGAGTTAACAGCTATTACCGGACAGTACATGTACATAGCTTCTACAGGGACAATTCCAAAATGTTCATTGCTTGGAGTATACAATATACATGTGCAGTTGTGAAGAAGATTAAGTTTTTGTTTATCAGAAAAAGATCTTAAAAATGACACATGGTTGGTAATGTCATACTTGATTGCCAACTGGTTTAGTTCTTGATAATACGCAACATTTTCTCTTACTCGCTCATCATATCCTCCAGCCAAGACAAGATGAATCTTCTCCCAGTTCTGCAAACTTACTTTGTCACGAAGAGTAGACAGAGATTTCAGTGCAAGTTTAAGATTTTTCTTTCTCTCATACCTGTTGATTGAAAGAAATACAATCTTTCTCTTTGTAGGTACAAGTCCAGCCAGACCATCAAAGGCACAGGACTGGAAGTTGCTAACATTCAAGGATGGATACAAAACATCAGGTTTTATATGAGATAATGATGTAAATGTTTCTTTGAAGATTTGCGCAGTGAAATGACTATTGACTAGAATACAGTCTGCCATGCCCGTGGTCTTCTCTTCCAACCAATCAATGGGAGCTCTATATATCTTTTTAACCAATGATATTCTTGGTGTAAGTAGCTGGTCGGGAAAATGGCAATAAAATAAAACGCGTTTCCTATTTCTGGTCAGTTTGAAAACTGGAATGCAAGCAGAGATCTAGAAAGAAAAGAAAGATGAAACTGAAAATAGTTACAGTCACAGGAAACATTCAATTTACTGTTCTTATAAGTACAATCTGAATAATATAGTGGAAACTAGAACATACATTTTTGTAAGTCGCTGGCAAAATAATTTCCTGTTGCTTATAAAGGCTCAACATATTCCACAGCACTGTTCAGAGATTGTAATCATACACATCACCATTCATGGCATTTCCACTCTTTCAATGGAGAATTTTAAGGGGGCTTCTAGGACGTACTGGTAGAAATGAGAACACCTCTCCTCATAAACATATGGCGTCATTCAGACAACCATAATTTGGATACAATTTAGTAACAGTTTGTAATGCCTTATTTACACGTCGGTGCTCGGTCAGTGTTTTCCATCAGCCAAAACCAGGCGTAGCTCTAAAGAACAGGTGCAGTTCTTTCCCGTATTGGTGTAGGCTCCAATCACTGATGGAAATCACTGAACAAAACACTGACAAGTGAATAAGGGCTCATGCACGGTGCCGGTCCGCATACGCCGGGTCCGCAATACACGGGCACTAGCACCTCAATGGGTCCGCAATCCGGGAGATGCGGAGGCATGGATCGGGACACCAGGGAAGCACTACGGAGTGCTTTTGTGGTGTTTCTGGCCGTGCCTCCGCACCGCAAAAAAGTTGCGCAAGCACTATTTTTTTGCGTTGCGGACCCTTGGATGCGGATCGCGGACCCCATTCAAATGAATGGGTCCGCGATCCGCATGCGGTGGCCACAATGTCAGTGCCTGTGCATTGTGGGCCGCAAATTACGGTACACAGAACGAGCACTGACTGCACACGCTTGTGTGCATGAGCCCTAAGGCTGAAAAAATACTTAAAGGGAATCTATCAGCACATACCTGGAAATAAAAACTTTTGAATGTTTAGATGACCACTTGTCAGGTGAAAGAAACACAGGCAGTGTACACGTAATCACACCTGGCCCCAAAATCTCACGGCTGAAGAGTACAGGGCTGTACATCAGCGGGCAGATGCGGAGTACAGATTATATCTGCCCAGCAGTCTCCAGCCCTGTACTGTGCAGCAATGAGATTTTACGCTATCTGGCCCTGTCAGTCATAGAAGGGTCAGGGTGGAGTATGTGGCCAGCACAGAAACCTAGTAACGTAAAATATTACACTGTTACTGCCAAGAAGGTGGATTCATCATGACACCTTCCTCTGGCAGAGCGTTCCATAGTGTCACTGCTCTTACAGTAAAGAATCCCAAAACTGCACAGAATACTCCACGTTCGTAGTGACTAGAGATTTGTGAAGTTGTAGACCTACTCTATATTCTTATGCGTATCTATGCCCCTATTGATGCACCTCATGTAATTTGCCTTGGGAGCAGCGGCATGACACGTTGTTACAGTTATGTTTACTGTAAAATAAAATTCTTAAAGGTGGCCTCTGGGAATTAACAAAATAAAAATACTGAAAATACTATAAATGTATTCCTAAATACCTTTCATTAGTTACAATGGCTTGTTTTGACGAGGGAGTGATCATCAGGTGAAATAAAATGGCTGCTGTCCTATTAGTAAACACAAAACTGGTCCTAAATCACACAGCAAGACAAGTTACTTCACAACACTGAGTTAAAGAGCTGAATCTCTGTAGGAATGGAGTTCATGAGGAGAGATGAAGTAGAGAGGAGTGTGAAAGGGATGTGACTGATGAGAAAATAAAATCCATAAAATCCATTCCCAGAGAGATTCAGCAAAAGTTCTTATCATCTGTATTCAGGATCATAATCCCTGACATGCAGAGAGGAGGATGAGGCAGCTCTTTAACTCAGTGTTGTGATTAGGACAGGTTTTGTGTGCACTAATAGGACAGCAGCCATTTTATTTCTCCTAATTATTGCTCCCTAGAAAAAAACAAGCAATTATAACTATTGAAAGGTATCTGGGAATATATTTATAATAAACTAATACCTAATAATTTTCTTTTTCTTAACTCCCAGAGTCCTTTTCTATGTCAGTTTTACCCAGTGCTTTCCCATTTACTTTTTACTCTTAGCATGTGCATAACCTTAGATTTATCATACTCAAACCTTGTTTGTCACTTCTCTGCTCACCTCTCTACTTTATCTAAATCTATCTGTAATAATACTGTCCTCTTAGCATCCATATTATGGTTGTACGGAATGAACTCCTCCCACAGTTCAAGTGAACCAAACTTAGCTCTCCAGGTTCTTGTGGCCATAAAAAGGAAGGTAAAAGGCAGCTGCATTCTAGCAATCTGAATAAGGAATCATGGAGGTGTCATGAACAGCATGTGAAGTCTGTTGACAGCACTTGGGAAAGCAGCTAAACCAGAGACTAAAACCTGCCTGTTTTCTATTACAAATCACACCATTCTTGTACATAGGTTGTGTCAGGTATAGCAGATCGAATCACCTGTATCTTACAGCAATAGACAGCGAAAATTACCTGGTCACAAAAGACAACATCAAATTGTTCTCCACTGAGAAAGACTATGTAGAAGGCCAGAAATATCATTCGAATGTATGCACACAGAGCCAGGAATCTGCCAAAAATGCTTCGAGGAAGCCAATCTCCGCAGCGTTTAATGGGGATGCCTGAATCCAATGTCTCTGAGAAACAATGATTTACATCATAATGGGATGTCCACACTTGAACTTGACAACCATGTGATTTAAGTGCAAGTGCCGCATCAACAACAAGTCTCTCAGCTCCTCCAATGCCAAGGTCTGGATGAATAAACAGCACAGAGGGTCCCATGGTATCAGCAGGATATAAGCTGTATGAAAATAAATATGCATTTTATTATATTTCACTGCACTGAACAATCCTACATTTTTTTCATAGGAAAAAGATCATTATCACAAATCTAATATATTATTATTTTTCAAAATGTTAAGTGCGGACCCAGCCTTATAAAGGTACAACCTATTTTAAAGGGTTTCTGCCACCAGAATATGCACTATTAAACAGGCTGACATTACACATGTGCCAATGTCACCTGAATTTAACAGTGCTATTTATTTATTCCATACTGCCCCCGTTTGTGTTTAATTCTAACTTTTATTATATGCTAATTAGCCTCTAGGAGCAGGGGGGGGGCGTTACACCTGCTCCTAGAGGCTCCGTTCGCCCACGTTCTCTTGATTGACAGTGCCAGGTAGCGTTGGTCTCCTCCTGCCAGCCCTGTCCTCTATGTAAATCTCGCGCCTGCGTCGTCCCCTTCAGTATTCTGCACAGGTGCAGTGAGTGATGGGCGCTCACCGGCTCCCTCACTGCACGTGTGCCGAATACTGAAGAGGACGGCGCAGGTGCAAGATTTACATGGAGGACAGGGCTGGCAGGAGGAGACCAAAGCTGACTGGCCCTGTCAATCAAGAGGACGTGGGCATGACATGAGGTGGGCAAACAGAGCCTCTAGGAGCAGGTGTAACACCCCCCCTGCTCCTAGAGACTAATTAGCATATAATAAACGTTAGAATTAAACACAATGGAATAAATAAATAGCACTGTTAAATTCAGGTGACATTGGCACATGTGTAATGTCAGCCTGTTTAATAGTGCAAAAACTGGTGACAGAAACCCTTTAAAGAAAATTTTATAGTGCAGGTGATGCCAACTGGTAATTATGGCATTCTAACAGAGGCTATGATGTTTTAAGAATTATTTCAGTATTTAGTAGAAGTTTTACTCCTTCCCAACATCCGCCATGCATGTATGGTGGATGTTGGGTGACGGTCTCTAAAGGGGTTGTATCACCTCACACATTGGTGGCATATTGCAAGGATGTGCCACCAATGTCACATAGATAGGTGCAGGTCCTATCTATAGAACCTCCAAGTGAACGAAAGTGCACTGCTCATGCGCTTTGTGCTCTACATTCACTTCTATGGAGGTGAATATTTTCGGAAGTCCGACAGAAATGCACGGAAAGCGCACCACTCCGTTCACTTCTATGACTGCCGGAAATGGTTGAGCCATCGCTCTGCTATTTTTCATCTCCCAATAATTTGAGGGCAGTGAGTGATACGTAGTGTATTCTCCGTTCTAGAGATAAGTGCGCGTCTTAATATAGGACATCCCTTGTAACAATAAAAAATTGTAAACTAAAATTACATATTATTGTTGACATGTAATTTGGATCAGATACTGATGGCTTATTCTGAGGATGGATAGGTCATCAGTGTTTAACATTTCGGAAGGGTTTTCTAAGTTTTTTTTTTTTTAATACTAACCCTAACACTAAAACTTGTAAAATTGCTGCTAAACTCATAAACCTTTTTAACATCTCCAAAAAAAATAAAAGTACAATTGAAAAATGATGCCAATATAAAGTGGACATAAGGTAAATATTAACCCCTTCCCAACATGCGGTGGACATGTATGGTGTAGTGGGAAGTGAGTTACTGACACGCGCTGCACATGTACACTGCGCTCGCACAATCCCCTGCTCTATCTGCTGGCATAGCTAAAAATGCCAATTGCAGATTATCACTTCAGATGCTGCAATAAATGCTGACCACTAAATCTACAGGGTTTGTAGAGGGAGGGGGCTCCCCCCAACCATTGGCTCCCCCCTGCTGCGATGACATGGGGGCTGATGGCTGCTATGGCAACCCCAGGCCTTCAAAAGGCCTCGGGGCCCACCAGCTACTGAAGCTTAATGAGGCCCAGCTACCAGGCAAGCAATTTACAATGAAATAAAAAAAATAAAAAAAATAGACATATTATGAATCGCCACATCCATAAAAGACCAGCTCTATGAAAATATCATAATGTACCTTATTAGGTGAACGCCATAAAAAAAAATAATAAAAATTGTGCCAAAACACCCATTTTTATCACCTTGCCTCAAAAAGCATGATAGAGAGCAATCAAAAAGTACTATGTACCCAAAAACAATATTGATGAAAATGCCAACTCATCCGACAAAAAAATGAGGCCTCTCACAAGACCATAACCAGAAAAATTTAAAAGATATATGGCTCTCATAAAATCCCAACAAATAAACGGTATGTTTTTCAAAAATGCTTTTATTGTGTAAAAGTGCAAAAAAAAAACAGATATTGCTGCAACCGTAATGAACTGCTTTATTAAAAAAAAAAATCACATGATCTACCACATCAACACAATAAAAAAATAAATACATAAATAAACAAAATGGTGCCAGAACTGAAGACATTTTTTGGTCACTTTGATATTGAGCGATCAAAATGTTGAAACTACTCCAAAATGGTACCAATTAAAACGTCACTTCATTCCACAAAAAATGAGCCCCCACAAAAGATCATTGCCAGAAAAAAATTGAAATTTCACCTACATTTTCCTTTAATTCTTGTGAACCATGTAAAGGGAAAATTTGAAAAATCGGTTTTCAAATAATTTGAGGGGTGTAGTTTCTAAAATGGTGTCATTTATGGGTGGTTTCTACTATGTTAGCCCCTCAAAGTGACTTCATAACTGAACTGAATTTTTCTTCTAATTTTAAACATTACTTCTAAATTTCTAAGCCTTTTAACATCCTAAAAAATAAAATTACATTTAGAAAATGATGCCAACATAAAGCAGACATATAGGAAATGTTAATTAAAACTATTTTAGAAGGTATCACTATCTGTCTTAAAAGCAGAGAAATTCTAATATAGAAAATAGTGAATTTTTCAAAATTTTCCATATATTTTTACATCTCAACTCAAATTCACTGCTAACATAAGAAGGACAGAATGATCTTCCATTTTTGCGGTTTTTGCTCCCTGCCCTCCCGGAGCCATAACTATTTTTTACATTTCCTTTCACATAGCTGTATAAGAGCTTGCTTATTGCTGAATAAGTTGTACTTTCTAACGGCACCATCTTATTTTGCATACAATATAGTGAGAATCTGGAAAAAAATTCCAAACGGGATGGAATTGGGAAAATAAGACAATCCCACCATAGTTTTATGCAACAAAACGAACAGAGTGCCCAGACACTTCCTAGTAAAGTACTGTTAATAACAATGATGGCTGACAATGTACAGTATTTTTCGCTTTATAAGACGCACCTGATGATAAGACACACCCCAGATTTTAGAGTAGGAAAATAAGAAAAAATATTTTTCATCAGACCTCATATCAGATCCTCATATCATAAATTTCAGGACATCACATCATATCAGCCTCCATGTCAGACCCCCATCAGACCTCAGATCAGCCCTTTCAGACCCCATCATATGACCCCAGATCATATGTATTTTGCGGTCCACAAAAAAACGGATCTGCAAAAAATATGGATGACGTTCGTGTGCATTCCGTATTTTGCGGGACGGAACAGCTGGCCCCTAATAGAACAGTTCTATTCTTGTCCGTAATGTGGACAATAATAGGACAAGTTCTATTTCTTTGCGGAACAGACACGGAAAAACGTTTTTTTTGTGGACCCATTGAAATGACTGGTTCCGCATACAGATTGCAAAAAAAAAAAAAAAACGGAATGGACACGGAAAGAAAATATATTCGTGTGCATGAACCCTTATTCTTTGGGTCAGTAAGATTACAATGATACAGAGATTTTCTTGTGTTTTAATACTTAAAAATAAATAAAAGCTTTGAAAAACACAGATTTTTTTCTTTATATTGTCATATTCTGACCCCAAGTTACAGTTATGTCCTAAGAGCTGTGTAAGGGCTCATTTTTTGTGGGGTGATTTTTAGTTTTTATTGATATCATTTTGGAGTATGTATGAATTTTGATCACTTTTTATTCCATTTTTGGGGAGGTAAAGCGAAAAAAAAACAGTGAATCAGACATTAGGATTTTTTTCCCGTTAGCATTGTGCACTGTACAAGATAAATGTATTTTAAGGGTAGGTTCATATAGAGTTTTTAGGAGGAGGCTTTTAGGCAGATTTTCCAGCCAAAGCCAGAGGTGGGTCCAGCGGGGAGGAGAAGTATAAGTGCTTCCTTTACATTTTCAATTCCTTTTGAATAAACTTCTGGCTTTGGCTGAAAAACCTGAATGCAAATCTACCTCAAAACCTCCTCCAAAAAAATGTGTCTGAATCTACCCTAAGGCCGGTCTCACATCACAGTTTAGTTTTCCGTTCAGAACAGAAAAAAAAACACATTCAGTATTTAAAGCATCCGTTATGCTCAGTTATACATATTTTACATCCGTTTAAGCCACTTCCGTTATTTTAGACGGAAAAAAAAAGTCGAAAACTAAATGGTGATGTGAACCCGGTCTAAGGGCTCTTTCACACAAGCAGGTTTTCCATCCGGATGCGATGTGTGTAGCATCTGAGGGGTTAAAGAGGTTGTGCAGGCAGTATATACACTGATGACCTATCCTCAATATCTGATCAGCGGGATTCCAGCACTTGAAGCCCCGCCAATCAGCTGTTTGAAGAGGAGGCAGCGCTCCATGTGAGTGCTGTTTCCTGTTTATTACGCTGCCCATCATCTCAGAGGTCGAATGTAATTACAAGTACTCGCTCCATTCACTTGAATGGAGCAAGTACTTGTAATTACAATACGATGCGGCTGCATGGATAGGGGATACTGGGTGTCGAACCCCCGTTGATCAGATATTGATGACCTTTCCTGAGGATTTATACATATATAACCCCCATACAACCCCTTTAAAGAGGTTTTGCCACTAATATAACTGTATCCTGCCCAACAGATATCACTTTCCACAAACACCACCATTTATTAAAAGTGCCTTATTCTACAGTTATTATCTACCATTGGGGGGGGGGGGGGTCAGACATTGCCTCCAGGTGTCTGCTGTGTAAAACAGCAGGAATCTTGCAGCTCGGGCCAAGTTACCACCCTAGACTTTTGCAGTACATGTACAGTGGCGAGTGGCCATCCTTAAAGGGTTAATGGGGTTCTCCACTTTAACTGAGTATATTTAACTGACCTCAGGATAGGTCATCAATATGAGAACAGCAGGAGCCCAACTGCCGGCACCCCCGGTGATCAGCTGTATGAAGAGAACAGTGGACCAACATTCACAGAGGGGGCCTGTGGATCATGAAGGGTCCCAGTGGTCAGACTCCCAGCTATCTGTTATTTAAAGGAGTTCCCCGCTTCTCCTATACTGATTACCTATCCTCAGGGTAGGTCATCAAATCAAATTGATGGGGGCCAGACTGCCAGCACCACCACTGATCAGCTGTATGTAGAAAATACAGCACTTGTACAAGCACTGAGCCCTCTTCACTGTTTATTTGCTTGCCAATGGCATTGCAGTGCCGAGCGGTGTAATTACACCTCCTCCCTTTCAATTTTATGCCACTACAGAATTCTAACAAATATGTTGTTGACTTTCCAGAAACAGAAAACCAGCAGTGTATCTCTGCTCCATGTGACTGTACCCTAAAACCAAAGCAAATGGGTGAATGGTTAGCACTCAGACACAGGAGTATCTGATGCTCAGTGGGAGGGAGTTCTCCAGCATGCAATAGCTGGAATCACCACGGCACATTAAACAGTGGCCATTGGCAAACGTTTCGGTCCTCTCCCAGAACCTGGTTCACAGTCAAGTTAACCAGGGAGTTAGAGTGCGGCTGGATGGTGGCGCTCCTGGAATGACACCATCCAACAGCGCTATGCTTTAAGTCCTGCATGGAAGCTCTTAGCTTAGCGGAGCAGGCAGAAGCAGGAGCCCACTCTGCTCAGCTATTCCTGGCATAGTACATAGGTACAGGGTACCCATGTGCTATGCCAGAAGTTAGTAATCCTCCGGGGAGCACGGGCAGGAGCAGCAATATGAGTTCCTGCCCATACTCACTGTGCTGCTGCAGCCCCATTTGTAAAATGTACTCCGTATACCACTGAGCTGTCAGCGGTGTACAGAGAACAGAGTTTTGAGCGCACAGTGAATGGTGCTTTTTAGGTAGGAAAAAGTTTCATAAAAATAGAAAATTGATAAAGTATATTAGAGACAGTTCTATTAGGGCATTAGGGACAACATATTAAAAGTTTATATAAAGGTTTAGTTACTCTTTAATGTATTGCTGGATGGAACAATAAAAGAATAATTGCTTATTAACAAATCATCTGAGTGCCGTAGTGATTCCAATTGTTGTAACCTAGTCATAACACCAGTGTGAACAGAGCGTAATACAGGGAGAGTTTCTGTGGAAACCCCAAAAATGACTAAATATGTCCAAATGTATTCCATAGCATGAAAAGAATTGAATGACTAAGCAAACCTGGTTGTTTCATGAACCCCAATAGACTATAAAGGAGTTACCGACTTGCCCATACTTTCCACCAAGTTACAGATCAGCAGATGGGGGTGCCCCCCCGTGATCAGGTGATAAACAATCCAACATATTGGACATACCCTTCACAACATATAGTGATCTGATGGTTTCCTGCACGTAAAGCAACTCACTTTACACACGTGCCGTTATTTGTTTGATCTATTATCTCCTCTGTCACATTAGCAGATCAGATAGAAAAAGCATACTGCAGACTTACTTGACAAAATTCCTATATAACTGTATACAAATGCCAATGACTGTAAAAAAAAAAAAGCATGATAAAAAAGCATACTAAAAGATTTTGTGTTATTTTCTTGTAGGCGAGTATATTTTTTAGTATAGCTAAAAAAAATGGTTCCATAATGGTCCATGGTATCCCGGGCTGTATGGGCATTACAGAACATACAACTGGATACTTTTGTAAAGTAATGTGCACAAAGCCATAAATGAGTAATAAATACATCAGGGTCCCCCCAAATATGTATATAAATTATCACAGTGATGTCATTTATCTGTAGCCTCAGTACTCACACACCTGGACTGTGGAATCAGAAAAACCTGTGCAAAGAGTATACATAGGCACCGGCCTACTCTTCACAGACACACACACATACTGGGGTCTACAGGCTACACGACAGCCTTTACGATTGTCACTGGCAACTCAATGACTCACAACAAGCTAAGGCCATGAATGCTGACGTGTCCTAGAAGCCGATATGTCCCAGTGTACACAATCATGTGTCATTTTTCTGTCTCAGCCCAACCGCCATTATGGTAAAGGTCTTCACAATTGCTTGTAACTAGACTTTATCTTCGATAAAATGCCTGCCGCTGCAGACGTATACTAGTCAGGTGGAGACAAAACTAGCGCAAGCTTTTTCCTCTACTATATTTAGGGGCAGGAAAGTAAAACGACACCAGGCGTTAAACGTAATGACGCTCGGCGCTCTGATTGGTCGCCGCCTGGCTGCTGGTGACGTGTTCCTTTTATTAGAGTGAATAAGTGACGCTGCTTTGCTCTTTTCAGGCAGGAGATTGAGCGTTAGTGGTGTGAACAGCCCGACAGCAGAATGGTAAGTTCTCCATAATGGCGGTGTCTTGTTAGTTTGCTGCCCCGTTTATTGGTGATGAGATGTTGCAGCCTGCTCACGTCCCCTCATTTATCGCTACGTCTGATTATTCGCACTGTTACCTGGCTGAGCTCAGCTCTTTCTGATGGCTGGACGGGCGGGTGAGGATTCAGCCAGCTGGTCGTTAGGGATCTGGCTGCTGGAGGCCCCCCATACATATGTCTATTAGTGAGGTTAAGGGTTGCAAAGCAGAATTTTTATTTTTTTTCTGGACAACTTATCCAAAAGTCACAGACCGGCAATATTTTTTTATGGACAGTTTAGAAAACCATAACAAATGATGATAAAGATAAGTAATACATGTCTATAACTCAATATACTGATAAGATCTCATTACCAGCATTTACTGTGAGCTGTAAAATGATGATCATTACCACCAAAATAATCTAGTCATGTGCCACCAGCCTCAAAAAAAAAATAAAAAAAAATCATGGACATGTTTGTTTTTTTTTTTTTTTGTTTTTTTTCATGGACTGTCCAGAAATTTCTGTATGGTTGGCAACACTGGTGAGGTAGCATTACATGTGTTTATAACTTATATAGTGCAGTGCCTTACAGAATGATTCCTTGCTGTCCCCAATGGAGCTCACAGTCTAAGGTCCCTATCAGTATGTCTGGAGTGTGGGAGGAAACCTACAGACTCCATGAAGATGCTGTCCTTGGTTGGAAGACACCAGTGCTGCCCAGTAACATGGCATCTTTTGTAATGTGCAGCTGTGAAAGGAGCAAAGGACATGCATGCACAATACTAGTCCATTCAGAGAGTGGACTTATAAGGGTTTTATCACTTGAGTAAGCGGCATGTATCATGTAGAGGAAGTTAATACAAGTCACTTACTAATGTATTGTTATTGTCTATATTGCTTCCTTTGCTGGCTTCATTCATTTTTCCATCACATTATACACTGCTCGTTTCCATGGTTACAACCACCCCACAATCCATCAATGCTGTTCCTGCTTGCACACTAGCAAAAAATATCGGCCTCTCTGGTGACCAGGACGGTTGAAGTGATCATGGGCTGGTGTTTTTGTTGTGTGGTGTGTGTGTTTTTTTTTTTTTTTTTTTTATAGTATGCAAGCACAGCTATGCTAATAAATTGCAGGGTGGTTGCAACCATGGAAACGAGCGGTGTATAATGTAATGGAAAAAAGCCAGCAAAGGAGGCAATATGTACAATCACAATACATTAGTAAGTGGCTTGTATTAACTTTATCTACATCCCAGATAATTTTCTAGAATAAACCCTCTAAGGTTGAATTTCTATTTATTATTTTGTTGCCACAGTAACTCCTCCTTGAGCCATTTGACTTTCATAAAGGCCATTGCAGAGTGCGAAATATACCTGTGTGTGTGCACGTGTCGACCTACCATAGTGGACTAAGTGGTTGACCGAACCAGGCTGTGGAGTTGGTAAGCCAAAGTTCTGACTCCAACTCCTTCATAAATGGGTGCCAGGTGGGGATCTTCAGAAGGCCTCTGGCCAGCTGATTAGGACCCCTCAATTACATCATGGGGACGCCAATGGGAGTACATAAGGCAACTTGCTCTCTCTGTCTAACCATTCAGATGCCATGGTTACTATTAGCTGGTATAATACAGCTGGCACCTGTAGCTGGGTCAGCTCCATACTTGGTGTCCAGTAATGTACGTCACTAAAAGGCCAAGCACAGACATGAATGTTTGCATGCTTAATTAATGAGTTGTTTTTTTGTTTTTTTTTCCAGCCTGGTCCTGCAGCAAGTTCTACCAATGTTGGTGCTTCTGGACGTTCCCCGAGTAAAGCTGTTTCACCTAGAGCAGCAGGATCCACTGTGAGACAAAGGTAGTAAACATTTTGGTGTGGTAAAGGAGTATTCCAAAGATATTCTGTCACCTGCTGGAACCCTCAATAATCACCAGAACAAAGGAGCCTTGGCTCCTTATGAAATCTCTTGCGCAGCACCCTGGCCATCCAGATGCAAGTGCAGCTGGAGCATCTATTCTTAACTGTATGTTGGGGTGTTCCTCTATTCTTCACGCTAGAGGTTTATAAATAAAGGTGCAACTGGATGAGGTGTGTTTCCCTGTACAGTCTGCCACTGGACACTGTCCAGAGACACACATCCAACTGTTAACCCCTGGGTGTACCTTTATTCATAAACTTCTAGCAGTTTTTATATAACCTCAGGCAATTCCGCTAAGTAAATGTATTCTGAACATATAGTAATCATGTTTTTTAATTCCTTATAGGAAAACGACAAGTAGTGGTACAAGAAGTTCAGCAAGGACCACATCTGCTGGCACAGGGGGCATGTGGAGATTCTACACAGAGGATTCTCCAGGTCTTAAAGTGTAAGTGCTTACATTTTCTATGCTGATACAAGACAGGAGTTGTCATGCAAGCTGGCCATGGACAGAACGCCTTATTTATTTGCTAGATTAGAAACTAAAGGGATTTACAGACCCCATTTAATCATGACACACCAGTTCTTGTGTGAAGGTGCTAGCTGTAGGTTCCCAACCTAGTAATCTGTGTAGATCAAAGCTCCAGTACACCTCTGAATACTTATTTACAGATTTTCAGATTAATTTTTTTGAGGATAATGTTCAGAGACGAGAAGCAGGTGAATATTTGTGGTAATTTATAATTCAGCCTTTATCAGACAATTTGCATACAAAGACATAAAAAAACATCAATAACAAACCTACATTTATATACATATCATATTCAGTCTTTACAAAATACTATAATGAGCTCACAGTAATCAGGCAGTGATGTTTTGTCCATTAGGATGACATTTGTCCCATCTCAGTCTCCACAATGCCAAAATGGTGAGAGAGTAGATGATAAGCAATAGCAAATTATGTTCTTGACTGTAGGGAAAATTGAAGCCTAGAGTTAGAGATCACAATAACACATGTACAAGCGTCAGATGCCTGTTCAGGCACAGCGATGCTGCTGATGCCTGAAATATCCAATAACAAAGCTCTGTATAGCATACCTCCCAACTTGCCAACCACACCAGGCTGCCACTCCACTAGCAGGATTGGTGAAGATGGTGGCTCCACTGCACAGGCATCCTCCACAGTTGTCTCAGAGTGGCATAGCAAATGGCTCAGCAGCCCACCCAAATTGACAAATCAGCTGCCCTTTTACCAATAACAAAGCGCGATATGTAGCTATGCTACATGCCCATTACACACACACACACGTCCTTTACCTACAATGTGTTGTTTAGTATAGAGACACTCCGGTATGTACAGACCAAAAGTTTGGACACACCTTCTCATTCAAAGAGTTTTCTGTATTTTCATGATTATGAAAATTATAGATTCACACTGAAGGCATCAAAACTATGAATTATCACATGTGGAATTATATACTTAACAAAAAAGTGTGAAACAACTGAAAATATGTCTTCTAGGTTCTTCAAAGCAGCCACCTTTTGCTTTGATTACTGCTTTGCACACTCTTGGCATTCTCTTGATGATCACTTTAATCCAGAGGATAGATCATCAGTTTTACAGAACTGCAGAACCCCTTTAAAGCAGAAAACATCCTGAAATTCTCACACTGGCCACCAAGTCTAATAGGCACCACTTCTTGGTCTGTACAGATCACTTTAATGCAGTTACCATCTTATCTGTCATTCTAATCCTGCCTGTAATGATTACCTTTGTGCATTGGTAAGTCAGGATAGGTGGTATGATATGGTATAATAACAAAAAAAAAAAAAGACTTGTCTTACCCTGTGTAGTTTCCCATATGTCTCTTCTTTTGATTTGTTCTTCTAACTCCATCAATCTTGAGGCTCACCGTACTTCATTACACCCCCTCACTGTTCCTCCATTAAAGCCCCCACTTACTCACAACCCCATGGCTACTGTAGTGTTCCAATAACAAAAAAAAATTAAACTGGGATGCTTAGGAGCATGAGGTTTCCTAGGCTACAGCCCACAGTTAAAGGGGTTGTGCACTCATTTCTCAGGTATGCAGATTCACGTTGGCAATCATGCTTCCTTGATCCCTAGGCACTGGGTCCTGCCTCATTCTTTTCCAGGCCTCCGCTGCTTGTCTTGGGTTTCACCATGAAAACTTTTATCTTGATGCTGCTGCAGCCCGTTACTGGCCACAGTGGAGATCTGCTCCCCTTGCATCACATGACCATTTAACATAATGCAAGGGAAGCAGTCATCAGTTATTGGCTGTAACAGCATCAAACAGGAAGTCTTCATGAAGGGACTCAAGACAAGGAACGGAGGCTGGGAAGCAAACGAGCCGGGACCCCGCACTGGGGATCAGGTAAGTATGGTCACCAACAAAGGTCCTGCCAGCCTCAGAAATTAGTGTATACAAACCCTTTAAGGAGTTATTTTTAAGAGGGTTTCAAACCAGCATTCTTCTATAATTGACACAGAATGGGTTAAAATAAACTATCCCCACTGCACTGCTTAAAAGGCCAATTATTTAAGAGAGTCGCCACTGTTGTGGACTGCAAATAGCAGTGCAATGCGCTGGCACTGGCCGCATGCACTCCGTTTGCAGAGGCAAACCTGTTGACTCGAATGGGTCTGCGACATAGGCCCAAAGATAGAACATGTTCTATCTTTTTGCATTGCAGAGGCACGGACCCCATATCCCACGGACATGCTTCCAATCCGTGCCTCTGCTCCACAAAAACCATTTACGGTCCACAATATGGACACTGAACCATTACACTAATGTGAACGAGCCCTTATACAGAGTGTCACTTACATAAAGTACCCCCCATAAACTGTGCCTGCTGATGCTGTACTGCTTATTACATGGTGTCACAGTATACAATAAGCAGCAGAGCAGACAGCATGCACCGTACATAAGGGGGCGGTATGGTGGCTCTGGCATACTATTATCCGAGATGTGTAGACCTGTTGGAATGCACATTCAGAGACGTTGTGCAAATGCTCTGTATAATATGCTATTAATCAAAAGAAGATGGATTTGTTGTTAAATCTGAAAAATAAGCACTTTCATGAGGGCACTTTCCACAATAAGCAGCACACAGACAAGTTCATGGGGGGGGAGACTATTGTGCCATTGCCACCATAGCCCCACTCCCCTTATGATCTGTGCCTGTGTGCTGCTTATAATGGATACTGCCCCCATGAAATTACTCAAGGTATCTTCATGCACATTCCAATAGGGGTGCATGTTCTGGGTAATAGACAGGGTCCCCCAACCCATAAACATTTAATTTAAGTTAAAGGGGTTGTCCGGGTTCAGAGAAGAACCCGGACATACCTGCAATTTCACCCAGGCAGCCTGCCTGAAGAGGACATCGGAGCATCTCATGCTCCGATGCCCCCCCTTGCCCTGCGCTAGATCGCGCAGGGCAAGGTCTCTTTTGTATGTAAACACTCGCTGCCGGGCGGGTACTTCCGCCCGGCAGTGAGTTCGGTGACGTCACCGGCCTTAATGGGGCGGCTTTAGCGCTGCCCTAGCCGTTTTACTGGCTAGGGCAGCGCTAAAGCCCGTCCATCAGCGCCGATGACGTCACCGACTCACTGCCGGGCGGAAGCCTCTGCCCGGCAGGGACCGGTACGTCACCGGAACTGGCTAAATTCCTTTGCCCTGCGCTAAATTCCGATGCCCTCTTCAAGCGGGCTGCCTGGGTGAAATTGCAGGTATGTCCGGGTTCTTCTCTGAACCCGGACAACCCCTTTAAGTTGCAGTGCACTGCTGCTGTGCTTTCTTACTGTGCTTGCTGTGTGGCAGAGCTGCAGGCAGGCCAGGGCAGATCTTTACATGGAGCATGAAGGTTGAGCCCCTCTCTGCAGCACAGGTAAGGGTGACTGGTTTCTGGGGGTGAAACTGTCCCCCAGTCACAGTCAGGTTAGGCAACAGCGGGGGGCAGGCGCCAGCAGAAGCAGTTCCGCGCCGCGTCTGCTAAAGTTTCCCCTCTGTGTGCGCTGCAGACGGGGCGCTCTAGGCTGAATGAGGGCTCCAACTGTGACGGCGAGCAGGGCACAGAGTGAGGGAAGATGAAGTGGCTTGCACGCCGGCGCACAGGGGAAGCGGGAAACCCGAAGACAGGGCCCAAGCACCAGGCAGGGACTCGGGAAGGCTTTATTCAGTATAACTAGGGGGTGGGCCTTCCATCCACAGCTGCGCCCCCTCCCCACGGGCCCCATAGCAGGAGACGGGAGCCTAAGATGCAGGAACCCAAGCCACGCCCACCCTCTATGCGGGTAGTGTGAGGGGCGGCTCTTCACCCAGCAGATGTCTGCAGCGTGCGTCAGCTGGATGAAAGGCTTTTTTTTCTTAAAGAGGTAGAGCAGTGGACAGTCTAGGCGCAAATGGCGACAAGACTACAAAGTTTTGTCGCTATTTTGCAATTCTAAGTCGCATTGCGACCATTATGGTTGCCATCTGGAGCACTGTTAATGCTTTCTAAATGCTGTTAAGAACAGCTCAGACAAACATCAGACACGCACAACTGCCACTCTTTTGAAATGAGGAGACACAAACCACTGTTAAGATCTTCAGTGACATCCGAGGTTGGACTAGGACATCAGTATTCATTTAAAGTTGCAGTGCACTGTATGTGTATGTATATGTGTGTGTGTGTATATGTATATGTGTATGTATATATGTATGTGTGTATATGTGTATATATATATATATATATATATATATATATATATATATATATATATATATTTAGTACAGACCAAAAGTTTGGACACACCTTCTCATTCAAAGAGTTTTCTGTCTGACTATGAAAATTGTAGATTCACACTGAAGGCATCAAAACTATGAATTAACACATGTGGAATTATATACTTAACAAAAAAGTGTGAAACAACTGAAAATATGTCTTATATTCTAGGTTCTTCAAAGTAGCCACCTTTTACTTTGATTACTGCTTTGCACACTCTTGGCATTCTCTTGATGAGCTTCAAGAGGTAGTCATTTGAAATGGTATTCCAACAGTCTTGAAGGAATTCCCAGAGATGCTTAGCATTTGTTGGCCCTTTTGCCTTCACTCTGCGGTCCAGCTCACCCCAAACCATCTCAATTGGGTTTAGGTCTGGTGACTGTGGAGGCCAGGTCATCTGGCGTAGCACCCCATCACTCTCCTTCTTGGTCAAATAGCCCTTACACAGCCTGGAGGTGTGTTTGGGGTCATTGTCCTGTTGATAAATAAATGATGGTCCAACTAAACGCAAACCAGATGGAATAGCATGCCGCTGCAAGATGCTGTGGTAGAAATGCTGGTTCAGTATGCCTTCAATTTTGAATAAATCCCCAACAGTGTCACCAGCAAAGCACCATCACACCTCCTCCTCCATGCTTCACGGTGGGAACCAGGCATGTAGAGTCCATCCGTTCACCTTTTCTGTGTCGCACAAAGAAAAGGTTGGAACCAAAGATCTCAAATTTGGACTCATCAGACCAAAGCACAGGTTTCCACTGGTCTAATGTCCATTCCTTGTGTTCTTTAGAACAAACAAGTCTCTTCTGCTTGTTGCCTGTCCTTAGCAGTGGTTTCCTAGCAGCTATTTTACCATGAAGGCCTGCTGCACACAGTCTCCTCTTAACAGTTGTTGTAGAGATGTGTCTGCAGCTAGAACTCTGTGTGGCATTGACCTGGTCTCTAATCTGAGCTGCTGTTAACCTGCGATTTCTGAGGCTGGTGACTCGGATGAACTTATCCTCCGCAGCAGAGGTGACTCTTGGTCTTCCTTTCCTGGGGCAGTCCTCATGTGAGCCAGTTTCTTTGTAGCACTTGATGGTTTTTGCCACTGCACTTGGGGACACTCAAAGTTTTCCCAATTTTTCGGACTGACTGACCTTCATTTCTTAAAGTAATGATGGCTGCTCGTTTTTCTTAGCTGCTTTTTTCTTGCCATAATACAAATTCTAACAGTCTATTCAGTAGGACTATCAGCTGTGTAGCCACCTGACTTCTGCCCAACACAACTCATGGTCCCAACCCCATTTCTAAGGCAAGAAATCCCACTTATTAAACCTGACAGGGCACACCTGTGAAGTGAAAACCATTTCAGGTGACTACCTCTTGAAGCTCATCAAGAGAATGCCAAGAGTGTGCAAAGCAGTAATCGAAGCAAAAGGTGGCTACTTTGAAGAACCTAGAATATGACATATTTTCAGTTGTTTCACACTTTTTTGTTAAGTATATAATTCCACATGTGTTAATTCATAGTTTTGATGCCTTCAGTGTGAATCTACATGTATCGCCAAAATAGCTCTTACTTGAGGGTTTTCATTTCTAGCTTGTAGGAGATGTCCCTGAGATGGAGACCTCTATGATGTCTATATACCCTAATAGGGACCTATGGTCAGGGAGTGTTATGAGGCAACCTCTTAATTATTACTGCAGGTATCCTATGACTAGATGTGGGCAACAAAACATTTTGATACATACACAAATAAAATAATTTTCTGATTTTCAATTTATTTACTTTTTTTTTATACAGGGGTCCTGTTCCAGTTCTGGTGATGAGCCTGCTTTTTATTGCTTCAGTCTTTATGCTGCATATCTGGGGAAAGTATACACGTTCATGAAAATGCTTACTTGCCAATGTATTACTGGACCAAATCATTTGGACTTCAGAGAACAACAAGCTATTTAAGTGCAGATATAACACTTGATTTTCAACAGACTTTTAAGAATTATCTCTTTTGTACAACCATTAAAGGCCATATTTGCTAATGTTATCTCCTAGTCTATAAATAACCTGGTGGGTCTCAACTTACTGAGATATTTTGGTAGATGTAGTCTTGTGGGGGAAGATACAATAAATGCCATGAACCAGACGCTTTGTGGTCAGTTTTTTGTTTTTTTACCTTTATGTCCGTGACCGCACACAGAGACAATGTCCCCAGGACAACAAACACCTATGGAGACGTTTAACCCCTTCAACCCCGGGCCTGTTTTCACCTTCCTGACCAGGCCATTTTTTGCAAATCTGACATGTCACTTTATGTGGTAATAACTTTGGAACGCTTTTACTTATCCAAGCCATTCTGAGATTGTTTTCTCGTCACATATTGTGCTTCATGACAGTAATAAACTTGTGGCAAAATATTTCATTTTAATTTATTAAATACCAAATTTACCAAAAATTTGGAAAAATTTCCAAATTTCAATTTCTCTACTTTCAAAATATATAGTAATGCCTCCAAAAATAGTTATTTTACATTCCCCATATGTCGTCTTTATGTTGGCATCATTTTATAAGTGTCATTTTATTTTTTTGGGGACGTTAGAAGGCTTAGAAGTTTAGAAGCCATTTTTCAAATTTTCAACAAAATTTCCAAAACCATTTTTTTAAGCACCAATTCAGATATAAAGTGATTTTGAGGGGCTTACATAATGGAAACCACCCATAAATTACCCCATTTTAGAAACTACACCCCTCAAATTATAAAAAAAAAACTGCTGTTACAAACTTTGTTAACCCTTGAGGTGTTCCACCAGAATTAATGGAAAATGGAGGTGAAATTTCAAAATTTCACTTTTTTGGTAGATTATTAATGTTAAAAAAAAATTTTCTTGCAAAACAGCAAGGGTTAACGGCAAACTAAGCCTCAATATACATTACTCTGATTCTGCAGTTTACAGAAATACCCCATATGTGGTGGTAAACGTCTCTATGGGTTTGTGGCAGTGGTCAGAAGGAATGGAGCGCCATACGGATTTTGGAGGCAGATTTTGCAAGAATGGTTTTTAAGCACCATTTTGTAATTGAGAGACCCTGACGTACCCCTACAGTGGATACCCTCAAAAAGTGACCCCCATTTTGGAAACTACACCCTTCAAAGAATATATTAACAGGGTACTTGCCACTTTGACCCCCTAAGCGTTTTATGGAATTTGGAAACACTTGGCTGTGAAAATGAAAAGTTTCATTTCTTCCAATAAAATGTTGCTTTAGCCCCAAGTTTTTCATTTTCACAATGGGTAACAGGAGAAAAGCACCCCATAATTTGTTCCCCATTTTCTCCTGAATACGGCAACACCCCATATGTGGTGGTAAACTGCTGTGGGGTCACATGGCAGGACTCGGAACAGAAGGAGCGCCATATGGATTTTGCAGCACAGATTTTGACGGATTGGTTTGCGGGAGCCATTGATTTTTATTTTTTTGAGTTATTGTCTTATGTGGGGGCTCACTTTTTGCGGGAAGGTGACGTTTTCATTGGTACCATTTTAGGGTACATAAGACTTTTTGATCACCTGCTATTACACTTTTTGTGAGGCAAGGTGAAAAAAATGGCTGTTATGGCATAGTGTGGTTTTTTTTTTTTTTTTTTTTTTTTTTTTTTTTAATATTGTGTTCACCTGGCAGGGTGGATCATGTGATATTTTTATAGAGCCGGTCGATACGGACGCGGCGATACCCAATATGTCTATTTTTATTTTTTTCACTATTTTTACAGGTTTTTTTTTTTTTTATATTATTTTGTGAAAAGGATGTTGTTGTTTTTTTTTTTTGTTTTTTTGGAACTTGAAACTTTTTTGTAAAACTATTTTTTTCACTTTCTTTTTTACACTTTTTTAACTTTTGGGGTCTGATCCCCTTTACAATGCATTACAATACTTCTGTATTGTAATGCATTGGCTGGAAGTGTATTACACACAGTAATACACTTCCAGCCTTACTGCCTGTGAGATCCAGGGGGCTGGATCTCACAGGCTACCGTAGATAGCAGCCAGACGCCTAAGTGACCCGATGGACACCCGCTCCGACCGCCCGCATCGCATGTGCCGCGGTCAGCGCTGACCGCGGCACATGAAGGGTTAATACACCCGCATCGGTGTTTTCACCGATGTGGGCGTATGCAGCCAGGGTCCGGCTACTGGGAACAGCCGGCCCCCCGCAGCTGATCGGGTGGGCGCAGCTCCTGCACCCGCCCGATCAGTGCGCCGTAGTACTACGGCGCCGGTCGGTAACTTACGGTAACTTACTTCCCACATTACTTCCCGTACATGTACGGCGCTGGAAGGGGTTAATATGTGGGAACACCCCCTTACATTTCTGTTCTTGTTTCCTTTCTGGAAAGAAGGATACATGGAGAGGTTCTTCTGTGCTCAGGGCCACAATCCAAAATTATAACATGAGGCTACTTGGCATGGCATGTTTTCTCTAGGAGCCACCTTATAAGTCTGGATGGCTTTCCTGGGTCCGACAGAGGTCTGGCAGATGTATGTAGCAAGCTTTCCCCGTTTGGCTACTACCTGGGAGTATCTGTTGACTGTCCCCACTGTGTAGGTGAACCCCAGAGCCTTACATTAGATGTTGTTGTTTTTTTTGTTTTTTTTTTCCTCTATTCTGCTTTTTAGTGGTGATATCTTCCCAAGAAAAGAATGATCGCGTCGTGGTTAGCACTGAGCGCAGCTCCCTGTCACAGGTCGGGCAGCTGCCTCCTGTACTTGTATTAAACATAGTTATGTTCATTGGTGGCACAGTGCACCCTCCCAAGTAATAAAAACATTGGTGGCACAGCGTGCCCCCCCCCCCCCCCCAGTATAATAATGATTGGTGGCAGTAGCCACAGGCTCCACCTTCCCTCTTCATTGGTGGCAGTTTCGATCGGAGCCCCAGCAGTGTAATGGTGGGGCTCTGATCGGTTACCATGGCAGCCAGGACTTGTAGCGTCCTGGTTGCCAGCGTGCACAAAGCCCAGGGCAGCAGGGAGAGTGTAAAGTCCTACTCAACTTAATAGATCTCTATTAGGGTGAATAGGACAAGAGTTCTAGCCCCTTAAAGAGACTCTGTCACCATGGAGTATACTAAGTTACATTACAGTAGGGAGAAGGTACAGATAATTAAACACACAAGAAGTTTCCTTTGGAAGTATAACGACAGTAAATTCAGTCATTATTTTATGAGAGAAAACAGCTCCAGGGAGCGGCCATCTTGTGACTGGCAGCTCAGAGTGCTGTGTGCATACAAGCCCCGCCCCCACACTCCAGGCCTGTGAGCTCTGTGTCACAGCAGTTAGAGCCTCCTATTAGTGTCACCACTCAAAGCCACCTCTTTATATAACCGTATGGTAACTCAGATAGGCTTACATATACTGAATAAGTGGCCCTATCATGTACTGTATAAGTAGTCATATTGTGCTGCTAGTCTTGTGTATTGGAGGCAGGCGATTTATTCAGTGTATCTAAGCCTAGAATGTATAATGCTATGCTGCCAAGGCAATGTATCTGCTACAGTATCACCCTAGATAGGCTTAGATACATTGGCTTAGTAGCATAGCATTACACATTATAGGCCGAGACACTGGATAAAAATGACTGTCTCAAACATCACGGGATCAGATACATTAGCACATTATCACGCATGATAGCTCTGGTGTATCTAAGCCTAGTATTTGTGAATCAGTGTTGCCACTCCTGTGTACCTAATCTGAACAACTATATCTAATCATATGTCATACTGTCTGCTGTGTATCTAATCTTATATGTGATACTGTGTACTGGGCTGTGTATCTAATTACGTCATGTGTGAAACTGCTGAACTGCTGTATCTAACAATATAATGTGTGATACCGTCTGCTGAGCTATGTATCTAATCTTGTCATATATGATACTGTCTGCTCATCTGTGTATCTAATTCTGTCATATGTGATACTGTCTGCTGAGCTGTGCATCTCATAATGTGTATTACTGTCTACTCTTCCGTGTGCTTCTGGGTCTGTGCGGCCATGCTGCAAAAGGTAGGGCATGTCCTATCTTTGGCAGCAACATGCGGATCAATGAGTTCACACCATGATGCGAGATGCACTCGGCTGGTATCCGTGTTTTATGGATTCACGGTTTGCGGTCAGCAAAATGGACATGGTCATGTAAATGACCCCTGGGGCTGATTTCACTCATTGTTTTTTGCTGGTGTTTTTCTGAATTCTTCCATTTTTAGAGGTGTTTTTTTTTTCAGCTACATGATGACCTTTTTCGCGTGGCATTTTTTGTAATGATTGTCATTGGTCTCACACTGTGACATGTGACATACTGCAACATGAAAGTCGCAAAAAATCCACTGAAGCTGTTTTTTTGTGCTACAATTGCAGCATGTCACTGTTTATATAGTTGGACCAATTTTGTCACGAAACAAATGTTGTTGTGTAGCTCTAGCCTTAGGGGGAGTTCACATCACTATTTATTTTTCCATTCTTCTAATCCGCCAGAGGAACAGAAAAAAAAGAGATCATGTGCATTACTGTCTGAGATTTGTTTTTGTTTTACAGAAAAAGTATTCCATTCAGGATCTCAGATGGAAATGGCCAAAACGGATGCACAGGATCCGTTTCTTACAAGATCCAGTTTTTTTTTGCTCTTCTGAAAAGGTGATTTGAACTAAGGGGTTCCTGCACATGAAAGCGTGCTGGCTGGGCCTGTGCCGCGGTCCGTAATGCACAGGCACCGTCCGTAGGGCCGGACACAGGACCCATTAACTTATATGGGGTCCGCGATCTGCATCCAATGGTTGGAGGCACTGACAGAAACCCATCAGAAGCACTCCATAGTGCTTCTGGGGGTTCCATGCCTCCGTTCCGCACCTCACCTTCCAGATTGCAGACCCCTTCAAGTGAATGGGTCCAAATCCGTGATGCGGTGCACAAACGGACGACGCCCATATATTGCAGACCCGATGTTTGCGGGCCACAATATGGAACCATGAGCCCTTAGATCAGTGATGGCTAACCTTGGCACTCCAGCTGTGGTAAAACTACAACTCCCAAGATGCCCCCCTTGCTTGACTGCTCTCAGAACTCAACAGAAATAAATGGAGCATGCTGGGAGTCGTAGTTTCACCACAGCTGGAGTGCCGAGGTTAGCCATCACTGCCTTAGATAAAGGTCTATAAAAAATGACACTCAAGTGGTTTTCTTTTGCAATTTTGTTCATCAGGTGGTGTTTTTTGTCTTTCTGGTTTCTTTTCAAAAACTCAGCGTGTTGGAGCTTTTGGCATTTTTTTTCAGACATCACTTTCTCTATAGGAGAAAAAACAAGTGGTACGACACACTGGGGGAAATTTATCAAAACTGGTGTAAAGTATAACTGGCTTAGTTGCCCCTAGCAACCAATCAGATTTCACTTTTCATTTTAGATAGCTCCTTTGGGAAATGGAAGGAGGAATCTGATTGGTTGCTATGGGAAACTAAGCCAGTTCTACTTTACACCCGTTTGATAAATCATCCACAGAATGCACGCAGCTGGAATTCATTTTATTTTTTTAGGGAGGGAGTTTGTTTCAATGGCATCACTTTGATGTATATGCATATATAGAAATATGTCTATCTATATATATATATATATATATATATATATATATATATATATATATATATATATATATATATATATATATATATTGCACTAATAGTTTAAAGGGAGTCTGTCACCACGATTTTGACTATTAAGTTATTTATAGCACTGGATTCAGCTGACTATAAGCATCTCGAAAACGTTATTGTTATAGGGCATAAATGAAGATCTGATGTTAAAAATACCTTTTTTATCAACTGTCAATCTCTTACTTAAGGAGCCCAAGGGGATGTGCCAGCGATGTTGGAGCCCGGCCACGGCGATTCAGTTGGAGCCCAGGACCGCCCACCTCATTAATATTCACTTCACTGCTTCAAGCAGTGAAGCTCCGGCACGGCTGTAATCCCGCGCAGGTGCAGTACATTAAGTGGTCTGCGCCGTGCGGTCTGCGGGCTACAGCTTCACAGGATGTACTGCGCCTGCGCGAGATTACAGCCGTGCCGGAGCTTCACTGCTTGAAGCAGTGAAGTGAATATTAATGAGGTGGGCGGTCCTGGGCTCCAACTGAATCGCCGTGGCCGGGCTCCAACATCGCTGGCACATCCCCTTGGGCTCCTTAAGTAAGAGATTGACAGTTGATAAAAAAGGTATTTTTAACATCAGATCTTCATTTATGCCCTATAACAATAACGTTTTGGAGATGCTTATAGTCAGCTGAATCCAGTGCTATAAATAACTTAATAGTCAAAATCGTGGTGACAGAATCCCTTTAATGTATTTAATATAGAGAGAAAGACTGGCGTTATTACAGTGTGTGTATATATATATATATATATATATATATATATATAGGCAGCGCAGGGGGTTATTACAGTATATATAGGCAGCGCAGGGGGTTATTACAGTATATATATAGGCAGCGCAGGGGGTTATTACAGTATATATATAGGCAGCGCAGGGGGTTATTACAGTATATATATAGGCAGCGCAGGGGTTATTACAGTATATATATATAGGCAGCGCAGGGGTTGTTACAGTATATATATATATATAGGCAGCGCAGGGGTTGTTACAGTATATATAGGCAGCGCAGGGGTTATTACAGTATATATATATATATAGGCAGCGCAGGGGTTGTTACAGTATATATATATATATAGGCAGCGCAGGGGTTGTTACAGTATATATAGGCAGCGCAGGGGTTATTACAGTATATATATATATAGGCAGCGCAGGGGTTGTTACAGTATATATATAGGCAGCGCAGGGGTTGTTACAGTATATATAGGCAGCGCAGGGGTTATTACAATATATATATATATATAGCAGCGCAGGGGTTGTTACAGTATATATATATATAGGCAGCGCAGGGGTTGTTACAGTATATATATATATATATAGGCAGCGCAGGGGTTGTTACAGTCTATATATATAGGCAGCGCAGGGGTTGTTAGTCTATATATATAGGCAGCGCAGGGGTTGTTACAGTCTATATATATAGGCAGCGCAGGGGTTGTTTACAGTCTATATAGGCAGCGCAGGGGTTGTTACAGTATATATAGGCAGCGCAGGGGTTGTTACAGTATATATATATATAGGCAGCACAGGGGTTGTTACAGTATATATAGGCAGCGCAGGGGTTGTTACAGTATATATATATATATATATATATATATAGGCAGTGCAGGGGTTGTTACAGTATATATATAGGCAGCGCAGGGGTTGTTACAGTGTAATATATATATATATATAGGCAGCGCAGGGGTTGTTACAGTATATATATAGGCAGCGCAGGGGTTGTTACAGTATATATATAGGCAGCGCAGGGGTTGTTACAGTATATATATAGGCAGCGCAGGGGTTGTTACAGTATATATATATATATATAGGCAGCGCAGGGGTTGTTACAGTATATATATAGGCATCGCAGAGGTTGTGACAGTATATATAGGCAGCGCAGGGGTTGTGACAGTATATATAGGCAGCGCAGGGGTTGTGACAGTATATATAGGCAGCGCAGGGGTTGTGACAGTATATATAGGCAGTGCAGGGGTTATTACAGTGTGTGTGTGTGTGTATATATATATATATATATATATATATATATATATATATACACATACATATACACACACACACATACACAGAATGTATATGCAGACACACACATACCTAAATAAAAACACACATCATACACATTTACACTCAGGTATAGTACACATACTGTAATTAATGTTCACTTTGCACACAAATACACTTACATTTTATGGAGCATAGCTGGGTGAATTGGAGGAAGAGTTAGCTGGCAGGATCCAGAGTGGGTGAAGACATCCTCCCCCACCCTGTCTGTCCCGACGCTGCTCTGAGGTATGTGTGTGTCGGGGGAGGGGGTAGTGTATGACGGGAGCACAGGCAGCAGCTGCCAGCAGACGGAACCTCTGCTAGAAGGAGTTAGCTTTTTGCCCAGCTAATTGATGTTGCAGACTGCTCCTGACTCAAGAGCCTCATGGCATTGTTTTCTGTAAATATAGGAAGACCATCTGAAGGGGGCCCCTTTGGTAACGTTGGCCCTGTCTACATCTGTCCCTGATCTGTTTTGCTGTAAAGTGTATGGTGGTGAGGATGATGCTAGTGAAGCTCAGGCAAACTTCTCTGAGTTTCAATTGCAGTCTTTCGGTGCTAAACTGCGAGATCTCGTAAATTATCGCGAGATCTCGCATTTTAGCACACATCATGGGATTTTTTTCAGATACTGACGTCACACCACAAAGCAGGCCGGGAACTACCTGGTGGCGACTCTTCTGAGGGAGTCGGGAAGTATAATGGGGCACATGCGATGTTAACACTTTATTTATTATTAAAATACATTTTTTTAAATCATTTATATTTATAATTATTATTATTTAGGTGGAAGCATTTTAAAACTTAGTTTAATTTGGGTACTTTGTTTGGTGACAGGGTCTCTTTAAGGAGCTAATACTTAGTAAATAAAAAGTAAAAAATAAAAAATATATATTAAGTTTAAATCACCCCCTTTCCCAATTTTACATATAAAATATATTAACAATAAATAATATTTATTAACATATTTTACATATCGCCATGTCCGAAAAGTCCAAACTATTAAAATATTTAAAAAATCTCCTATGCAGTGAACACGTAACAGAAAAATAAATAAGTAAAAACCGCACAATTCGCCATTTTTTTAGTCCTCTTGTCCCTCCAAAAAATAGGATAGGACTGTTCTATTATGGGCCAGACGTTTCATAAAATGCGGAATGCGCGCAGCTTTTTTTGTTTTATTTTTTTTGCGTGGTATTGAGTATCGCAATACTTTTTTATGGTATCGAAACCGAATTAAAGTTTTGGTATCGTGACAACTAAGGATGAGCGAACTTTGGAAAAGTTTGGTTCGGCGAACTTTCGTGAAGTTCGGATTCGTACGAACCGAACCTAAAACGAACCTTGCTATAACGGCTGAATAATTACAATGAAAAAAGTGGAAAAAATCAAAGTGCAAAAATAGTCGTTGACAACATTGAAGATGTCTGCTGGAGCAGTCCATGTCATGCCAGAGCACCAAAAACACACAGTAGATCGTGGCACCAGCCAAAGAATAGGCTGCGTTGAAGTCGATGCGGTCTCAGTGACATCACAGGTCAGAAGACAGACAGGCGTACCATTTAATTAGACCTTGTGCACCCTAGAACAGGTACACATTAGCCAAGGTGTAAGTGATTACACGGGACATAGGACACAAAGTGCAAGTTGGCAACACTGGCAGCATTGCCTTGGACCCAGTAGGGTGGAAAACAGACATTTGACAGTGGAACCAGCAGCAGTAATAGTACTGTATTGGACCCAGTATGGTTGAGAACAGACAATTGACGGAGGAGGAGGCGGCAGCACTTGTATAGCCACGTAGGCCAGTATAGTTGAGAAGAGACAATTGACGGAGAAGGAGGCGGCAGCACTTGATAGCACCCAGGCCAGTATAGTTGAGAAGAGACAATTGACGGAGGAGGAGGCGGCAGCACTTGATAGCACCCAGGCCAGTATAGTTGAGAAGAGACAATTGACGGAGGAGGAGGCGGCAGCACTTGTATAGCACCCAGGCCAGTATAGTTGAGAAGAGACAATTGACGGAGGAGGAGGCGGCAGCACTTGCATAGCACCCAGGCCAGTATAGTTGAGAAGAGACAATTGACGGAGGAGGAGGCGGCAGCACTTGTGTAGCATCCAGGCCAGTATAGTTGAGAAGAGACAATTGACGGAGGAGGAGGCGGCAGCACTTGATAGCACCCAGGCCAGTATAGTTGAGAAGAGACAATTGACGGAGGAGGAGGCGGCAGCACTTGTATAGCATCCAGGCCAGTATAGTTGAGAAGAGACAATTGACAGAGGAGGAGGCGGCAGCACTTGTATAGCACCCAGGCCAGTATAGTTGAGAAGAGACAATTGACGGAGGAGGAGGCGGCAGCACTTGCATAGCACCCAGGCCAGTATAGTTGAGAAGAGACAATTGACGGAGGAGGAGGCGGCAGCACTTGTGTAGCATCCAGGCCAGTATAGTTGAGAAGAGACAAGTTGAGGAGGCAGCTTCAGCAGCTCTTGATTGCACCCAGTATGTTTCCAAATAGACAATTGACGGTGGGGGTATTAGTAGGAGCAGTATTCTTTTGGACCCAGAAGGGCCTAGTACAGAGAACTGAAGTTGGAAGCTAAGAATATGCACGCTTGTAAAAATCAGTTTTTATACATGACAAAATGTTGATGTAGAGTTCAGCACAGGACAGTCAACGTTAAAAAAACCCTCTGACATTACAGCTAGTCTAGTAGGATATGGATACGGTTAAATAGACAGACAACCTCACCCACAAAATCCATGAGGTGAAGAAAGGACATTTGAAAAGGCACAGATTCAAGAAGGCTTTACGCCAGTTCCATTATCCAAAAATACGAGTCCAATTTTCATGAAATGGACACCTCACTGGCACTAGCTTTACAAATTGACGCAACTACTCTGGTGTCAAACCTGCTGAATCTGGGCCTATGGCTGTTGGCGAGACATACATAGATATCTTTGTTACACCAGTTTGATGTCCTAACCCAGTGCAGCGCCCAACCCAATGGATGTATGCTTTTGTGTTTTTTTTAGTGCTGTCACCAGCTGGCTTAAAGGGAACCTGTCATCTCGGAACCCCCCCTGAACTAGAGTAAGCGTTGTATAGTGTAAGCAGAGGCGTAGCTAGAGGTTCAGCACAGGGGGGGCGAAACATACTTGAGTGGGCCCCCCACTTGGCTTCCCAAACGCACGTTTCCAACTTCACAGGCACATACTACTAGTTGTGGTTATAATATTGTATTAGAAAGATGACTATATAAACTGCTAGATCATCTATGCTGTTAAGTACAGTACAATAGACTTTCCACATACCCTACTCTAAATACTCTACCACATAATGCAGTGAAATATAGGAGTAATAGGAGTAAAAAACAAGAGGACTCCTATGTTAAAGGAAACCTGTCCACAGTTTTTACATCACTAAACTAACAGTCCCCTGCCCCATCAGACCTCAGATCATCAGAATGTGCCCCCCATCAAACCTCAGATCAGTGTATTGTGCCCCCATCAGACCTCAGATCAGCGTATTGTGCCCCATCAGACCTCAGATCAGCAGAATATGCCCCCCATCAGACCTCAGATCAGCGTATTGTGCCCCATCAGACCTCACATCAGCCTACTGTGCCCCCATCAGACCTCACATCAGCGTATTGTGCCCCATCAGACCTCAGATCAGCGTATTGTACCCCATCAGACCTCAGATCAGCAGAATGTGCCCCCATTAGTCCTCACATCAGCCTACTGTGCCCCCATCAGACCTCAGATCAGCGTATTGTGGCCCCCATCAGACCCCCGATCAAACAGAATGTGCCCCCATCAGACCTCATATCAGCAGACTGTGCCCCCATCAGACCTCATATCAGCAGACTGTGCCCCCATCAGACCTCATATCAAGCCTACTGTGCCCTCAGACCTCATCAGACCTCAGATCAGCGCAGACTATTGTGCCCCCATCAGACCTCAGATCAGCAGACTGTGCCCCCATCAGACCTCATATCAGCAGACTGACCTCAGTGCGTACCCCCATCAGACTCATATCAGCAGACTGTGCCCCATCAGACCTCATATCAGACAGAGACTGTGCCCCCATCAGACCTCATCATCAGCCTACTGTGCCCCATCAGACCTCATCATCAGCAGACTGTCCCCCATCAGACCTCAGTCAGCAGACTGTGCCCCATCAGACCTGTGCCCCCATCAGACCTCAATCAGACCCCCATCAGACCTATCAGCCTACTGTGCCCCCATCAGACCTCAGACTGTGCCCCTCAGATCAGCGTATT